>BGPR01032505.1:0-13289 GCA_013235015.1 Araneus ventricosus | reverse complement strand
GGTCATGAAAATTTTGTATCGTCGTGACCTCACGACTTATGCAAGTTAAAACATTTTAACTTGACTCGCCTGACAATAAGAATCACAAAGGACACTAGAATACTTTTGATAATTTAATAAAAACACAATGAAATAGCTAGCCGAAAAATGTTTTTGACTGTGTTAAAGCTCCAAGTACGAGTGGATTGACTATGAAGGCTGGGAAATTTTTGATCCTGCCAAGCCAGAAAGCAATGTTGCCATGTTTTAGTTTTTTTAAAAAAGTGATTGAGAACAAACAGATGTAGAGTAATTTTTAAAAAATCATGAATTTTTTTTTTTCCTGGGGGGGGGGGGCCGGCAACCCCATAGGCCTTCCCTAGATTCACCACTGGTTTTGATGCTTTGTTTCTGTTATGTTTGAGTGAATGTTGATGTGAAGCTGAAATCTAAATGGTTATGTATGATCTATCGTTTAAAAATATTCAGCGGTATGAAGTATTTTCTTGAAAAAAATTGAAATGAGGTAAGCTTGTATATATAAAAAATTCTTACTTAAAATAAATTGAAGATAGAAACTATTATGGTGATTATTTTATTTTACTTCCTTTCACATTTTTTAAAAATTCATTTATTTTGTGCTTAACAATTTTACAAATGTAATTCTTCACTTTTAAGTAGTTATCTATTAGGACAGGGCGATGTATCGAAAAATATCGATTTAACATCTGTATCGCTAAATTGATTTAAGCTTATGCCGATTCCCGATGTCTATGCCGATTCCCTCCCGCGGGCGCGAGCACATGTTCTCCTTTTGTTGATCGTGGCCGAAACATTAGTGCATGCATCGTATCGATAGACTGCAACTGACAAAAAGTGGACATCGATTTAACTTGATTGCCGATGTGCTCGCCATTTGCACACAGTGGCGGACTGGGTCTGAAAATAGTGGTTACCAGGAGTCAGTGAGGGCCCACACATATCTACAATCATAATATGGCTAATATTTAATAATTATGTATTCAATTTAATTTTTTAATATGGATTTAATTTTTCCGTGTCTTTAAAATGAATCCCTTTTAACACTCCTTAATTTTCTACGTTTAAAATAGCGAAGTTATGATTAAAGTTATTTGATTTTAAATTCTGGAAGTTAAATATTTCGCATACGGAAGACGTATGAAGGAGAAATGCTGCCCAGTGGTATGACATCTGTTGAAAGAGCCAGGAACCCTTAAAACAAACTTCTTTGGATGATTTAGAGTTTAGTAATTTGTACTGGTAATGTTTCAGTAATTTGTAACTAAACTGGTATCATTAAAAAGACATTTTTGAATTATAAGTAATTCAAAAAACATTTTGTTAGATAGTATTTTTTGAAAATATTGCAAAAAAATGCCAAAATATTGCTTAGTTTTTAAGTAACTGAAATTTTAATTTACTTTTGGATGAAAGACTTAGAATGAAATTTAAATGTTTGATTTGTTTATATTTGTTGTTTCTTAAAAACACTTCATGGCTATTTTTTTTAAGAATATTAATTTCCATCAAAATAAAATACTTTTGAAAAACAATTTTCTAAAATGTTTTTATTTTAAGCATACTATAATGATATATGTAATTACATCTAAAAAAAAGCTTAAAAAATTATCAAAGTGTAATTTTCTAATATCGATATGTCTTTAAATCGCGATATAAAGCTGGTTATATATTGCGATGGAAGATTTTCAACATCGCCCAGTCCTATTATCTATGTTAGAATAGGCAAGGTCTTTCAGTAATTCTCAGGAATGTGGGCGTGGCTATGTACCAAGAGATTCAGACCAGATAGTCTGTCTACGAATTAACATACACATAAGGATACTGTTTCGATTCTGTGATGATTTAATATCAAATAGGAATTTATAACAAGGGTTTTTTTTTTTTTTTTAGCTGGATTTTAGCAGTTTCTTTTTATTTTATGTTGATTCATCGATGCGGAATTCCATTAATATCGAATAGAAGTTATACAGAAAGAATTTATTCTTACATTTCTTGTAGATCTTTACTTTCTTTTTCGTACTTAATTTTGGAATTGAATATTTATATATTTTTCAGAAGGAAAGTTGGTGTCAATTGATTCATCATTTATTTTTCATGCTTTAAAAAAAAAAATTTTAGCACTCCACCAATGTGCACGAGATTTTCTACTACAACTTTCGTTAATAAATCTGTGACAATCATATCCGAGATATTGTTGGCAAGCTAAAAGCCCATCTTGGACAGGCACAAATCTTCTAGTATTAGAATAATTATTTTTAAAAATTTCTCAGGAATCCAATTTAATATTCAAGGAACTGTTCACTTCTTGTGCAGCTAATCTTAATTAGTTGGTTTCATATTATGTAAATAGAACATTCATATTGATCATTCAAAAAGTTCATAATTGTGCATTATTAATAATTATTTTCGGTACTTTTCTGTTAGCCGGGCGCAAGCGAAAAATCGCCAAATAATGTAGAATTCCGCCAAATTTCTTACAACTATTCTCTGTTGTCATTCGCTTCGCTTACGTTTGGTTCACAATTGGCGACATTTGCGCCCGGCTAACGGAAAAATACCTTATTTTCAATATTCATGTTATCAAATGAACCATGAATAAGGATACTTAGATTGTGAACTTAAGCTGTGTTCTATAATTCACTTTATTATTATCCATGTATGATCATCATTAGTGGGTACTAAATGTGTCTTAAACACGACACAAAACTTTAATTTTCAAAAATGTAAATAGTATGAACAATTTCAAGGTTGAAACAGGCAATTTGTTGTATGTTTTTTGTATTTGGCCAATTAAAAATTATGAATTATCTTTGTTTTAACTATTTGAAGAAAATTGCATTAAAATATAAAATTATTTTACTTTGATAAATCTTCTTAAAGCAATTGCAAGAAATGAAATTTATTTATGTTAAATGCCATTTTTTTTTGTTATATAATAAAAATATTTGTAACACATTTTCCTTATTTATTTTTTGAAATCAACAAAGTAACATATAGTAGTCTTAACAAGTCCTTTATTATAACCAGAAGAATATTTTGGACACATTAACTTATATTTGTGTTGGAAGACACATTAAATAAAAATGCTTTTAAGAGCTGTAATGATAAAAAGAAAGTAATTATAAGTTTACATGTTTGATACATTATGTAAATATCAATGAGGTAACAACATTTATTTATTAAATTATACATAGTAAATTTCTCATAACAAATGTAAATATAAATACATCGTAATCCAGTTTATAAAACTTTCAGCTATAAAAATAGATTTAATTTTTAATACGTTCAGAGTAGATTTACTTTCGAGCAAATAATAAAAATAACACATCAAACATAAGGAAAGTTTAATTCCTATTTCATAAATTATAACAGCAGGCACTAGATTAAAAATAAAATTGCAATTTTCTAAGGTTTCTAATGAACTCCGCAAGAGACTGTGTTCAAATCTTTGAAGTACACCCAATTTTCAAATGTTTAATTTTCTTTCTAGTTTATAAGAAATGACTAATAATTTTCACTCTTAGTCCATCTACTGAGATAACAAGTAATTATTATTTTATTAAACAAATAAAATGGTAGCCTGGGGTAGGGTTCATAGTTTGGGAAAGAAATAGATATTTCAGATAGATTCATTTTCAAAATTTTGATCAAATATGGCCAGTGCACCATAAAATATAAAACCAATCAATGTAATAGAAATACAAAATAGGTAAATTCTATTATCTTTATTCTGAGCTCTAAGGAGATAGTATTTAGTGTTTATTTAAACAAGTTGCAGCTTTTCTCCTTTATATTAATTATAAATACAGCCAGACTGCCATAAAATGTCAGAGGATTTATTAAGTTTTCCCTTGTTTGACATCTTAGTGTAATGGTGGGTTTACACGCGAACAGTAGAAAACCGACAGTAGGATGACGCATGCGCAGAATCATAAAAGTTTTAACCGGGCCACGGCAAGTCTCTGTCCGAACTTGACAGCGACATCCTACTGTCGGTTTTACTGTTCGCGTGTAAACCCCGCTTAATGAATTAAGATGGATGAGCTATATTATTTCCAGAGGTGTTCTCTTCACTTCAGCAACAAAAAAGATTTTTATCTATCAAATGCATTGTTCTAGAGGTTCATCTTTGGGATTATATACCTTTTCCCTCCATTTAACATTTATTCATCAGAGACACCAAAGTAACATATAACACAAAATGAAACTAATTACATAATTAACCCTTTATTTCCTGACGGTACTTAAAAGTACTACTTTAATCACGCTTCTATCTTCATAATTTGACCGTTTTTTCTCGCAGTATTCACGTAAACATGAAGAATGTAGTTCCGACAGCTAGCAGTAGATGGCAAATGAAGACAAATTAATTTTTTATTATCAAGCAAATTATTTAATTAAATGAAACCAATCGGGAAAGAAAAAAAAGGTTTTCCATCTTTCCTGGGGTTATTCTTAATTAAAACATATCTAATGATGCCAAAATAAAATTGAAAAGATGCTGGTAAGTTAATTTGGTAAATAAAAGGTTAAAATAGAATGAGGAATTGGAAAAGTTGCTTTTAGCTGAATAAAATAAATTATAACTATGCAAATTAATTTTATAATAAGAATTATAGTCATAATCTTAAAATTGTATGTGTTGATTTTGCACTAAATTAAGGAACTTGATTCTGTTAAAGATTTTCTTTCACAGGTATGAGAAATCTTTAAATACATTGTTCATTTGTTTTGCATTGCACGTTTTTCTTTGGCAACTACATATGCACCTCTACTTCCATGTAAACAATGTCAACCCAGCTACGTACTCGAAGTCTTGAGGGTTGATAGTTTACTGAATTCTGAGAATGAAGTAATACAAATCACAATTTCAAAAACTTGTTTGAGATTTTATTCATCCTGGTTACTTGCAAATTAATACTTTTCCTTTAAAAAAATGAACTTACAGAAAACTAAAAACTCTATGAAATTAACCTATAAGATGCTGTCTATATGTGCAATATAAATTATATGGAATTTCAACTTTCTTATGTTCATATTAAATGAATCTAATATGGCACCTAAAAGGATAATACTGCACTACCAGAATTTTGAACACAAAATTCCATTCTTTTCTATTGACAGAAATATAAGAGTAATATGCGAGATAGTATCATATCAATTACATGTTTTTCTCTGCCCTGATTTAAAATAAATAATTTAATACAAACTCTAGTCTGTTAATCGGGACATAACAGCACAGTATATAATAATTCTTTTCCAAACTGATTTACTAACCAAACAATGACAAAGTTTAATTTTTATCATGAACAAGATCAATTAATATTAGCAAACCCTCCACAATATCTTTATTTAGCTAATTTTACTTTTTGCATAGAAATGTGAAAAATTGGACGTTTTCATTGCTTATTTTTTTTATTAAAGAACAAGATAGTTTTTTTATTAGAAAAAGAAATATAAATATTATGATATAAAACAATTTTGTGGGGATACCTGAAGTTTTAAATCAATCCAAGCAAATTTTCTAATTTATACCAAAAAACAAAAAAATGCTTATAAAAACATGCATCCAATCAAAACATTCTGAAAAAAAAATATTTTTAAAAAAGAATTTCGATTTTCAGAGAGTAATAAATACAAAACGCTATTTAACCCATGCATACAAACAATGCTTAGTAGAAGATTTAAGAAATAAAATAAGTCAAATATCATATGGGTAAAATATAGCATTGAGTACTATTTTTACATAAACATAACATTTTTTAAAACATAGACACAACAATGTTGTCTTCAAGCGTTGAAAAAAAAAAAATGCTTTAACACATTTAAAAGAGGTTAATATTCTTTAAATATAAAAATTAACAAATATATCTTTAAAAGGGAAACTGCTTTAATTATATCAAATTATTTTTTTCTAAAGAAATTTAGCAATCTGATTATATATATATACATATTCAAATGCTGTGATGATAAATTTTGATAGTTATACATACAAATTTGAAAATATTTATTACATCAATTTCGTATTTAACCTCAACTTTTAAGACAGAATAAATGTTGCTATATATTCTACAGCAAAAGAACATGCAAAATTTTAGAAAACACAAAATATTTACACACTATATAGAATTTTTAAACTGATTCCTGATCGATAACTAATTTCTTGGAAAAAAAAAATTCATCACAGTATAGCTTAAATCTTTCTTGCGCATAAATAAATACTTTAAGAGCAACCAGCTCAAAACATCTTCAAAATGAATAAAAATGGTTGACAACATCAATTTTCTCACACAAATGACCCAACTTTCAAAACTTAAAATTTGTTCATGCAGAAAAATATCTTTCATGTTCCTTTCTGAACTGCTGAATGTTTCAACTTGCAAATTTCTTGACAAATTTTTCATAGCCATGGACAAGCCTTTTTCATTTTTTCCATGTGGATTACCATAATCAATATAATTTTCATCAAGTGCTGTCATTTTAACATCTAAAGCACGTAGCAGAACATTGCCTCCACATATATCCCATTTTTTTAAAGAGAGTCACATGAATATGAGCATCGGCTTTGCTTTGAACAACTTGCAATGATTTGTAACCTACAAGGAAAAAAACAAATAAATGTAGATATAATTTTTTAAAGTATAGCTAAAGCATTTTTTAAAAGAAAATGAAAAACTGCCTTTAACAGACAAGAGAAACAAACATAAATAATTATTTCTATTTTATATTATTTTATAATTTAAAATAAATAAAATTTATTAATTATATAAATTATTAATAATTATATATAAAAGAATATAATTAATTAATAATAAATTATTTTATTTGAAATATAATTTAAATTTTCTATACTTATATTTTAATACATATAAAATTCTTCCCTTTTTACTTTCTCGTATACGAAGTATACAAAGAGAAAGTATTGTAATCGTCAAAAAATTCGAACTCGAGATTTTGACAAATCTCTACGTTTTAGACCTCCCTGAGTCTGAAAAACACAATTTTGGAATTATGTCTGTCTGTGAACACGATAACTCAAAAACTATTAGAGCTACAGGGATGAAATTTGGTATGAGATCTTGACATATAATTTGTAGGTTTCTACCAAATTTCGTACAAAATCCATCTAGGGGAAGTCTGCCTGTCTGTCTGTCCTCGTTTATATGAACACTATAACTCAAAAACTTGAATAGCTACATAGATACAATTTGATACACAGTTTTATCTTCAGGAATGTAGGTCTGTATAAAAGTTTGGGCCAAATCCGTCAAAGGGTTGACTGTCTGTCGGTTTGTATAATCGCATACTTGTAAAAATTATATCTCCTAAACCTTTTAAATTAGATAAATAAAAATTGGTATGATGGTTGCTAACATTAATTATAGGTCTGTGCCCAAATTTCGTTTCAATCGGTTAAAAAAAAGGCGTTCAAATTGCATATTTAATTTTTTAACTTGCGTACTGAAAGTAATCTCTGCACAAGCTATTCAGCGATAGCGACCGATGTCCTTTTCTCCTGTGTTCATTTCTCTCGGGCAAGCCCTTGCATTAGTGGAGCTTGCTAGAGTGTAATAGAAAATAAATACTGCTAAGTGTTAATACATACATATCTCTTTGAATTTGATTCTTCAGCTAAATATTTTACAATCGCTATAATGCACAATGAAAAACCTTCTGATAGTGCATTGTGGGTTACAGTAGGTTCGAATTTTTTAGCCATGCAGGGGGAGGGGAAATGACAAATTTTTGAGAAGTATACGACAAAGTTTAGGGGAGGCCACTCCCACTGGTTTCCAATTTCATTGCTCCCAAGCTGCCATTACATGATGATCAAAGTATCTAGTTAGCTGGATATAAATCATCCCAACAACATCATCCATAACGATCATCCAACAACAATTAGAGAGAACTTGCAAAAGATAATTAGACTTTTATGTGATTGAAAGCCAACTACAATTTTATAGATTTCCTTATTTTAAATTGTGTAGTTTCCTCCCTCCCCCCCAAAAAAATGAACCATTTCGAATCTGTTGCACAACAGACTTCTGATAATGCAATAATTAATTTCACAAAAGTGCTACATTTCAGTTTTTCTGCACTGTTTTGTAAAATGATATAAATGGATATTTTGGAGTTCGCTTCCATTTACAAAATAGCATTTAACTAGTAGACATTCATATTTTATGAAGAAAACCTTGTCAGAGCAGTCTAACACAGTGTAGCAAACCACCTTCACTAAGGTTCATAATCTTTCAACAATTTTTCATTTGATGGTACATAAATAGTACTAGGCGGATTCTTCCCCACAAAATATTATAACTACAGTGAATTAATAATAACAATTAATTAAAAATTCTTACCAGCTTCTCCAGCAGAAACAGCTTTTGTTTCTGGATCGAAAGCACTGGCCACTTTCGTTCACTTTTCCAGCATGGGAACGAGAAGCAATTATGTTTGGGGACGACTCCAGTCATGCTGTTTTATATTTACAGTTAAGGAAAGATGAGAGATACCTTTTCCAGTCCACCCGCAGACTGAAAATAAAAACAATTAAATAATGCATTTTAAGAGGAATTCTTTATATTGTACAAACTTGAGCATTTGAGATCAATATAATTTTGTCTATTAATTCAATATAAAATTTTAGATACAAAAAACACAAATAACCAAGTTATATTAGGATGTGAAATTTTCACATTTATTTATTTTTTATTTAAAAGTGTGCATATAAAAAAATTGCAATTATGACAATTAATTTTAAAATAATTTTCAAAAAGAACTGGTGCTTTTATTTCAACAAGCAAAAAACAGCTGAAATACTGTATTTTACAATCATTTACATCTGCATACCTCATTTCATTGCAAAATATTTTAATATATTTTTCACTAGCCGCCTACAGCAACCAGCTGGTTCACTGGTCTTGTATTAATAATAATAAGGCAATTAAGGCTGACATTTTCAACATTTCAATTTTTGTAAGCTGAAAGCAATAATTACAATAAGGACAAGGAAATGAATTTAAAAACAAAAACAGTGAACAGGTTAATTAGTATAACTGAATTTTAATTCTTTATAAACAAAACGAAAATGAACAGGATGTTTTTGCATATAATGAACTTTGAGTTAACCCCTTATATTTAAGTGTTAAAAAATGATAAGTAAAAAGATTCTTTAAAAAATGGAAACGATAATAAGTAATGAAAAATTCGAAGTACAATAATTAAATTTCTCAGCTAAAAATAATTTACATATTAAAACTAATTAAAACTCAAAATAACTAAAGTTTTTTCTGTAAAAAAAAAGGGGAGAATTGACTACATTTTATGAAACACAAAACCATTTAAATCTAGTCAATAAAAACAACCATTTATAAATTTAAAAAAAATATTGAATTGAAATTGCACGAAAAAAAAGCAAACAAATCTTGAATAATTATTCTGCGTATAACAAAACAACAAACACACACTAAGAAATTGAATATCTATAAACTATAAAAACACAAACTGTCGAATAATAGCTAATAAAAGCAAATGATAAACCAGCGGGAGTGGTCTCCCCTAAACTTTCTCATACATTTCCCAAAAAAATTGCTGCTTCCCCTCCCCTCGCGCGGATAAAAAAATTCGAACCTACTGTAACCCAGGATCCAATGACTATCAGAAAATATTTAGGAAAAGAATCAAATTCAAAGAGATGCGTACCGATTTCCACTCTTGCCAGCTCAAGGACAAAGTCACGTAATCCTTCCGTGTGCACAGATTGCTACCAGAATGCATGTGCATGAGAATCAGATTAAAAAAAATTAAATATGCAATTTGAAAGCCTCTTTTTGACGGATTTGGCCCAAAATTTTATACGGACCTACATTCATGACGATAAAAATGTGTACCAAATTGTATCCATCTAGCTATTCAAGTTTTTCAGTTATAGTGTTCGCATGACCGTGGACATACAGATAGACAGACTTCCCATTGACGGATTTTGTCCAAAATTTGATAGAAACCTAAAATTATGTGTAAAGACCACATACCAAATTTTATCCCCATAGCTCTAATAGTTTTCAAGTTATCGTGTTCACAGACAGACAGACATGATACCAAAATTGTGTTTTTCGGACTCAAGGAGGTCTAAAATGTGGAGATTCGTCAAAATCTCGAGTTCGAATTTTTTGACGATTACAATACTTTCTCTTTGTATACTTCATATACGAGAAACTAAAAATGAACTAAGACAGGCATGTGTTTGGATAATAGTTAATAAAACCAAATTTACCATTCTAAAACTATCTATTAGGCATAATTAATCGCCAATAATAACATTGTGGAGAAAAATTTTGTAAAATTTGAGAAACATTTAGATGAGAGAATTTTAAAACTCAAAAGAAATGTTTAAAAATTATTGAGAAAATGGTATTAAATAAAATAAGCAAAAATTAAATGAGAGTATTGGAAGAATATAAATCTAATATTTCCTTTTAGGTATGCAAAATAGAGGGGGAAAAGATGACGAAATATTTGTTGACACCGAGAAAGGCAAAATTCAGGCGGGACTCGAACCCGAGGTGAAATAGTGATAGAAAGATGTGTAACCGCTGCGCTATCGACTCTGTGTGAGGGAACATTTGGTGCAGTTGTCATGGAGTATAGGTTAAAAAAAAATTGGGGGACAGGGCAAAGAATGCTGAAAAGAGAGGAATTATTTATATAAAATTTATCTGGAGCACTTACAATTTACATGTACTGATTTTTAATATTAGGGAGATTTTCCAAGAATTTTTTTGGCTAATTTTAGATTTAGAATAAATTCTTTAAGGCTAGGAGCTTAAGCGCATTTCTCAGATCAGTGTTAAAAATGTGGAACGCTTCACCATTTTGCATGTCATCCTTGCAAAGGGACCATGCTAATCTTCTTTGTATCATTCCAATTTTAGTATATGTACTGCCAAAGCGATTACATCAATAATAATTTTGTTTTGAAGATACTTGCGGCCATTACAGTTACTATGTCCCGCCTCTCCTAAGTCAATTTCTACTCTCGCAACCCGTGACCTTTAAATTCCGATGACTTTAAAAATTTATAAAAAATAGATAAAATTTTCTACAATAATAAAACTGGTATCATTGGAAAGATAATTTTTTGCTCTTTATAATGGCATGAAAAATTTCTTTGTCAATAAATTCATTCAGAAGTCATTGGCAAAAAACGACAAAATTTGGTTCAATTTTTAAATAATTTAAATTTGAATTAAATTTTTTTAAAAAAGCCTCCGAGGTGCAAATCTTCAGCATCCAAAGTATATCTGTGCCAGATTTGGTAGCTCTATTTTCTATGGTCTGTTCTATACACCGCCAACAGTCAGGCAGATATTCATCTTTACTAGTATTAGAGATGCCTATAAGTAAATATCTCAGTGCAAGCCAATTGTGGATTGAATTAATCTTATATTGTGCAGAACACAATGGCAAGTGCATTATTTGTAAATTCATGCAACAAATGAGATTAGACAGTAAAAATAAAGTTAAAGTTTATCCCACAATCAAATCATGGAACATCGATAGTCATTTTCTGTTCTGTAACTTGCAGCTGTGATTACAAATTTAAAATTAACAATATAAATAATAAGGTAAATAAAATTAAGATGCGATTAGTGATAAATAATTTCTATTCATATTATTGATAAGTTAATTAAATAATACAGTTCTAATAAATCATATACTTTTATTTATACATTCTTTTGAAGCTACAGTAATTTAATATGCATTTCACAATTTGAATTTCAGTGAGATTCTAGCTAAAGAAATTTTTGCTAATTTAAATGAAAATTGTTAGTTCGTAGTGAGCTGACAAGAATATTACATTCATCTATAAAAACTACAGATAAAAATCATAACTATACTTGTTTCGTTTTCAAATGGTTGATGAAGAACTCCAATAGTTTGTCTCCCTGTGATAGAAGCACAGACTTAAGTGGTGATATATTCCAAGAGATTTTCTGCAATTATGAAATAAATTCAATTTTAAAAAGTTTTTTTAAACAAAATTGTATTAATATACTACACAGTAGTAGAGTTTTTTTAAATTTTAATTATTTTCTACAAGTAAATCTTCAGATAAAAATGTTGGAATCTGACTATCATGTGGCACCTCTGGTACAGAATCAAAATTTAATTGATCAATTAACTTTGTTAAGTTCCAAAAATATTAAAATAGAGTAAACTTCAAGGAAACACAAGTGCACAAAATTTCAGAACTGGAGTAAATCAGGAAGTGAATGAAAAATCAATTACAAAATTCCATCTTCACAAACAACAAACTAGTCAAGTTGTAAAAATAATAATTGCACATGAAAATCACAAAAATATTAACATATTTAGCAGAATCAGTAATTTACAAGCTTATTAAATAGAAGTATGTGAAAACAGGGCCGATTACAAAGTTAAGCTAAAATATTAATTTGATACGGTCAGGTGGGGCAAAATGGGTAGAAAATGCACTACTTTTAACTTTAAAAGTATTGTCAAAATATTACTAATTTGATACATATATGTTTGCTGGGAGATAGTTTTTAACTATATATATTTTGTATACCCATTTTACCCCACACACTTGAAAATGAGTATACTGTGGGACAAAATGGGTATGCAAATCGGGTACAGTAGGAAATGTTTTTAAAAAAATAAGTTGCAACAGTGATATAATAACAGTAAAAGTCAGGTTTTAAAAAGGCTGTCCTCTTTTAATTCTTCAGCAAAAAAAGTAAGATGCTTATTAAGAGAAAACATATTTTTTCTGGAAGGAAATAACTGACTATAACCAATTTTACTATCTGCTCTATGAGCCTTTGTGTAAGTAATTCTATTTTTATAATTAATAGTGATGTCATTAGATATACCATAACTTTCAAAATTTATGGAAGATATATTTTTATGCAAAAACATGCTATGCAAGAAGATTATTAATAAATTGAATTGATATATAGTTTCAGGTATATAATTCCCAAGTTTTTTTGTTTTTTTTTTTTGCTTTCCTGAAGCTGTTAAATCACTTAATATTTTTTCTTGTAATTCTATATAATTATCTTGAGCTTTAATATTTTTTTCTATTTCATTCTTAATAATACTGTTCAGTTCTTCTCTACTGGGCTGATTAACTGCAAATATTAATTTATCTAAAAATTCTTCTTTTATTTCTTCCTCAGAAAGTTTTCTTTCTTTTATTTCTTTTTGTACAGCAGACGAAAACTCTAACCGCTTTAAAAGTTCTTCTC
>BGPR01032503.1:0-13289 GCA_013235015.1 Araneus ventricosus | reverse complement strand
GGTCATGAAAATTTTGTATCGTCGTGACCTCACGACTTATGCAAGTTAAAACATTTTAACTTGACTCGCCTGACAATAAGAATCACAAAGGACACTAGAATACTTTTGATAATTTAATAAAAACACAATGAAATAGCTAGCCGAAAAATGTTTTTGACTGTGTTAAAGCTCCAAGTACGAGTGGATTGACTATGAAGGCTGGGAAATTTTTGATCCTGCCAAGCCAGAAAGCAATGTTGCCATGTTTTAGTTTTTTTAAAAAAGTGATTGAGAACAAACAGATGTAGAGTAATTTTTAAAAAATCATGAATTTTTTTTTTTCCTGGGGGGGGGGGGCCGGCAACCCCATAGGCCTTCCCTAGATTCACCACTGGTTTTGATGCTTTGTTTCTGTTATGTTTGAGTGAATGTTGATGTGAAGCTGAAATCTAAATGGTTATGTATGATCTATCGTTTAAAAATATTCAGCGGTATGAAGTATTTTCTTGAAAAAAATTGAAATGAGGTAAGCTTGTATATATAAAAAATTCTTACTTAAAATAAATTGAAGATAGAAACTATTATGGTGATTATTTTATTTTACTTCCTTTCACATTTTTTAAAAATTCATTTATTTTGTGCTTAACAATTTTACAAATGTAATTCTTCACTTTTAAGTAGTTATCTATTAGGACAGGGCGATGTATCGAAAAATATCGATTTAACATCTGTATCGCTAAATTGATTTAAGCTTATGCCGATTCCCGATGTCTATGCCGATTCCCTCCCGCGGGCGCGAGCACATGTTCTCCTTTTGTTGATCGTGGCCGAAACATTAGTGCATGCATCGTATCGATAGACTGCAACTGACAAAAAGTGGACATCGATTTAACTTGATTGCCGATGTGCTCGCCATTTGCACACAGTGGCGGACTGGGTCTGAAAATAGTGGTTACCAGGAGTCAGTGAGGGCCCACACATATCTACAATCATAATATGGCTAATATTTAATAATTATGTATTCAATTTAATTTTTTAATATGGATTTAATTTTTCCGTGTCTTTAAAATGAATCCCTTTTAACACTCCTTAATTTTCTACGTTTAAAATAGCGAAGTTATGATTAAAGTTATTTGATTTTAAATTCTGGAAGTTAAATATTTCGCATACGGAAGACGTATGAAGGAGAAATGCTGCCCAGTGGTATGACATCTGTTGAAAGAGCCAGGAACCCTTAAAACAAACTTCTTTGGATGATTTAGAGTTTAGTAATTTGTACTGGTAATGTTTCAGTAATTTGTAACTAAACTGGTATCATTAAAAAGACATTTTTGAATTATAAGTAATTCAAAAAACATTTTGTTAGATAGTATTTTTTGAAAATATTGCAAAAAAATGCCAAAATATTGCTTAGTTTTTAAGTAACTGAAATTTTAATTTACTTTTGGATGAAAGACTTAGAATGAAATTTAAATGTTTGATTTGTTTATATTTGTTGTTTCTTAAAAACACTTCATGGCTATTTTTTTTAAGAATATTAATTTCCATCAAAATAAAATACTTTTGAAAAACAATTTTCTAAAATGTTTTTATTTTAAGCATACTATAATGATATATGTAATTACATCTAAAAAAAAGCTTAAAAAATTATCAAAGTGTAATTTTCTAATATCGATATGTCTTTAAATCGCGATATAAAGCTGGTTATATATTGCGATGGAAGATTTTCAACATCGCCCAGTCCTATTATCTATGTTAGAATAGGCAAGGTCTTTCAGTAATTCTCAGGAATGTGGGCGTGGCTATGTACCAAGAGATTCAGACCAGATAGTCTGTCTACGAATTAACATACACATAAGGATACTGTTTC
The DNA here is from genome assembly GCA_013235015.1 of Araneus ventricosus. Classification (NCBI taxonomy): domain Eukaryota; kingdom Metazoa; phylum Arthropoda; class Arachnida; order Araneae; family Araneidae; genus Araneus; species Araneus ventricosus. The sequence goes on along the minus strand of BGPR01032503.1, from coordinate 11,440 downwards.
GATTCTGTGATGATTTAATATCAAATAGGAATTTATAACAAGGGTTTTTTTTTTTTTTTTAGCTGGATTTTAGCAGTTTCTTTTTATTTTATGTTGATTCATCGATGCGGAATTCCATTAATATCGAATAGAAGTTATACAGAAAGAATTTATTCTTACATTTCTTGTAGATCTTTACTTTCTTTTTCGTACTTAATTTTGGAATTGAATATTTATATATTTTTCAGAAGGAAAGTTGGTGTCAATTGATTCATCATTTATTTTTCATGCTTTAAAAAAAAAAATTTTAGCACTCCACCAATGTGCACGAGATTTTCTACTACAACTTTCGTTAATAAATCTGTGACAATCATATCCGAGATATTGTTGGCAAGCTAAAAGCCCATCTTGGACAGGCACAAATCTTCTAGTATTAGAATAATTATTTTTAAAAATTTCTCAGGAATCCAATTTAATATTCAAGGAACTGTTCACTTCTTGTGCAGCTAATCTTAATTAGTTGGTTTCATATTATGTAAATAGAACATTCATATTGATCATTCAAAAAGTTCATAATTGTGCATTATTAATAATTATTTTCGGTACTTTTCTGTTAGCCGGGCGCAAGCGAAAAATCGCCAAATAATGTAGAATTCCGCCAAATTTCTTACAACTATTCTCTGTTGTCATTCGCTTCGCTTACGTTTGGTTCACAATTGGCGACATTTGCGCCCGGCTAACGGAAAAATACCTTATTTTCAATATTCATGTTATCAAATGAACCATGAATAAGGATACTTAGATTGTGAACTTAAGCTGTGTTCTATAATTCACTTTATTATTATCCATGTATGATCATCATTAGTGGGTACTAAATGTGTCTTAAACACGACACAAAACTTTAATTTTCAAAAATGTAAATAGTATGAACAATTTCAAGGTTGAAACAGGCAATTTGTTGTATGTTTTTTGTATTTGGCCAATTAAAAATTATGAATTATCTTTGTTTTAACTATTTGAAGAAAATTGCATTAAAATATAAAATTATTTTACTTTGATAAATCTTCTTAAAGCAATTGCAAGAAATGAAATTTATTTATGTTAAATGCCATTTTTTTTTGTTATATAATAAAAATATTTGTAACACATTTTCCTTATTTATTTTTTGAAATCAACAAAGTAACATATAGTAGTCTTAACAAGTCCTTTATTATAACCAGAAGAATATTTTGGACACATTAACTTATATTTGTGTTGGAAGACACATTAAATAAAAATGCTTTTAAGAGCTGTAATGATAAAAAGAAAGTAATTATAAGTTTACATGTTTGATACATTATGTAAATATCAATGAGGTAACAACATTTATTTATTAAATTATACATAGTAAATTTCTCATAACAAATGTAAATATAAATACATCGTAATCCAGTTTATAAAACTTTCAGCTATAAAAATAGATTTAATTTTTAATACGTTCAGAGTAGATTTACTTTCGAGCAAATAATAAAAATAACACATCAAACATAAGGAAAGTTTAATTCCTATTTCATAAATTATAACAGCAGGCACTAGATTAAAAATAAAATTGCAATTTTCTAAGGTTTCTAATGAACTCCGCAAGAGACTGTGTTCAAATCTTTGAAGTACACCCAATTTTCAAATGTTTAATTTTCTTTCTAGTTTATAAGAAATGACTAATAATTTTCACTCTTAGTCCATCTACTGAGATAACAAGTAATTATTATTTTATTAAACAAATAAAATGGTAGCCTGGGGTAGGGTTCATAGTTTGGGAAAGAAATAGATATTTCAGATAGATTCATTTTCAAAATTTTGATCAAATATGGCCAGTGCACCATAAAATATAAAACCAATCAATGTAATAGAAATACAAAATAGGTAAATTCTATTATCTTTATTCTGAGCTCTAAGGAGATAGTATTTAGTGTTTATTTAAACAAGTTGCAGCTTTTCTCCTTTATATTAATTATAAATACAGCCAGACTGCCATAAAATGTCAGAGGATTTATTAAGTTTTCCCTTGTTTGACATCTTAGTGTAATGGTGGGTTTACACGCGAACAGTAGAAAACCGACAGTAGGATGACGCATGCGCAGAATCATAAAAGTTTTAACCGGGCCACGGCAAGTCTCTGTCCGAACTTGACAGCGACATCCTACTGTCGGTTTTACTGTTCGCGTGTAAACCCCGCTTAATGAATTAAGATGGATGAGCTATATTATTTCCAGAGGTGTTCTCTTCACTTCAGCAACAAAAAAGATTTTTATCTATCAAATGCATTGTTCTAGAGGTTCATCTTTGGGATTATATACCTTTTCCCTCCATTTAACATTTATTCATCAGAGACACCAAAGTAACATATAACACAAAATGAAACTAATTACATAATTAACCCTTTATTTCCTGACGGTACTTAAAAGTACTACTTTAATCACGCTTCTATCTTCATAATTTGACCGTTTTTTCTCGCAGTATTCACGTAAACATGAAGAATGTAGTTCCGACAGCTAGCAGTAGATGGCAAATGAAGACAAATTAATTTTTTATTATCAAGCAAATTATTTAATTAAATGAAACCAATCGGGAAAGAAAAAAAAGGTTTTCCATCTTTCCTGGGGTTATTCTTAATTAAAACATATCTAATGATGCCAAAATAAAATTGAAAAGATGCTGGTAAGTTAATTTGGTAAATAAAAGGTTAAAATAGAATGAGGAATTGGAAAAGTTGCTTTTAGCTGAATAAAATAAATTATAACTATGCAAATTAATTTTATAATAAGAATTATAGTCATAATCTTAAAATTGTATGTGTTGATTTTGCACTAAATTAAGGAACTTGATTCTGTTAAAGATTTTCTTTCACAGGTATGAGAAATCTTTAAATACATTGTTCATTTGTTTTGCATTGCACGTTTTTCTTTGGCAACTACATATGCACCTCTACTTCCATGTAAACAATGTCAACCCAGCTACGTACTCGAAGTCTTGAGGGTTGATAGTTTACTGAATTCTGAGAATGAAGTAATACAAATCACAATTTCAAAAACTTGTTTGAGATTTTATTCATCCTGGTTACTTGCAAATTAATACTTTTCCTTTAAAAAAATGAACTTACAGAAAACTAAAAACTCTATGAAATTAACCTATAAGATGCTGTCTATATGTGCAATATAAATTATATGGAATTTCAACTTTCTTATGTTCATATTAAATGAATCTAATATGGCACCTAAAAGGATAATACTGCACTACCAGAATTTTGAACACAAAATTCCATTCTTTTCTATTGACAGAAATATAAGAGTAATATGCGAGATAGTATCATATCAATTACATGTTTTTCTCTGCCCTGATTTAAAATAAATAATTTAATACAAACTCTAGTCTGTTAATCGGGACATAACAGCACAGTATATAATAATTCTTTTCCAAACTGATTTACTAACCAAACAATGACAAAGTTTAATTTTTATCATGAACAAGATCAATTAATATTAGCAAACCCTCCACAATATCTTTATTTAGCTAATTTTACTTTTTGCATAGAAATGTGAAAAATTGGACGTTTTCATTGCTTATTTTTTTTATTAAAGAACAAGATAGTTTTTTTATTAGAAAAAGAAATATAAATATTATGATATAAAACAATTTTGTGGGGATACCTGAAGTTTTAAATCAATCCAAGCAAATTTTCTAATTTATACCAAAAAACAAAAAAATGCTTATAAAAACATGCATCCAATCAAAACATTCTGAAAAAAAAATATTTTTAAAAAAGAATTTCGATTTTCAGAGAGTAATAAATACAAAACGCTATTTAACCCATGCATACAAACAATGCTTAGTAGAAGATTTAAGAAATAAAATAAGTCAAATATCATATGGGTAAAATATAGCATTGAGTACTATTTTTACATAAACATAACATTTTTTAAAACATAGACACAACAATGTTGTCTTCAAGCGTTGAAAAAAAAAAAATGCTTTAACACATTTAAAAGAGGTTAATATTCTTTAAATATAAAAATTAACAAATATATCTTTAAAAGGGAAACTGCTTTAATTATATCAAATTATTTTTTTCTAAAGAAATTTAGCAATCTGATTATATATATATACATATTCAAATGCTGTGATGATAAATTTTGATAGTTATACATACAAATTTGAAAATATTTATTACATCAATTTCGTATTTAACCTCAACTTTTAAGACAGAATAAATGTTGCTATATATTCTACAGCAAAAGAACATGCAAAATTTTAGAAAACACAAAATATTTACACACTATATAGAATTTTTAAACTGATTCCTGATCGATAACTAATTTCTTGGAAAAAAAAAATTCATCACAGTATAGCTTAAATCTTTCTTGCGCATAAATAAATACTTTAAGAGCAACCAGCTCAAAACATCTTCAAAATGAATAAAAATGGTTGACAACATCAATTTTCTCACACAAATGACCCAACTTTCAAAACTTAAAATTTGTTCATGCAGAAAAATATCTTTCATGTTCCTTTCTGAACTGCTGAATGTTTCAACTTGCAAATTTCTTGACAAATTTTTCATAGCCATGGACAAGCCTTTTTCATTTTTTCCATGTGGATTACCATAATCAATATAATTTTCATCAAGTGCTGTCATTTTAACATCTAAAGCACGTAGCAGAACATTGCCTCCACATATATCCCATTTTTTTAAAGAGAGTCACATGAATATGAGCATCGGCTTTGCTTTGAACAACTTGCAATGATTTGTAACCTACAAGGAAAAAAACAAATAAATGTAGATATAATTTTTTAAAGTATAGCTAAAGCATTTTTTAAAAGAAAATGAAAAACTGCCTTTAACAGACAAGAGAAACAAACATAAATAATTATTTCTATTTTATATTATTTTATAATTTAAAATAAATAAAATTTATTAATTATATAAATTATTAATAATTATATATAAAAGAATATAATTAATTAATAATAAATTATTTTATTTGAAATATAATTTAAATTTTCTATACTTATATTTTAATACATATAAAATTCTTCCCTTTTTACTTTCTCGTATACGAAGTATACAAAGAGAAAGTATTGTAATCGTCAAAAAATTCGAACTCGAGATTTTGACAAATCTCTACGTTTTAGACCTCCCTGAGTCTGAAAAACACAATTTTGGAATTATGTCTGTCTGTGAACACGATAACTCAAAAACTATTAGAGCTACAGGGATGAAATTTGGTATGAGATCTTGACATATAATTTGTAGGTTTCTACCAAATTTCGTACAAAATCCATCTAGGGGAAGTCTGCCTGTCTGTCTGTCCTCGTTTATATGAACACTATAACTCAAAAACTTGAATAGCTACATAGATACAATTTGATACACAGTTTTATCTTCAGGAATGTAGGTCTGTATAAAAGTTTGGGCCAAATCCGTCAAAGGGTTGACTGTCTGTCGGTTTGTATAATCGCATACTTGTAAAAATTATATCTCCTAAACCTTTTAAATTAGATAAATAAAAATTGGTATGATGGTTGCTAACATTAATTATAGGTCTGTGCCCAAATTTCGTTTCAATCGGTTAAAAAAAAGGCGTTCAAATTGCATATTTAATTTTTTAACTTGCGTACTGAAAGTAATCTCTGCACAAGCTATTCAGCGATAGCGACCGATGTCCTTTTCTCCTGTGTTCATTTCTCTCGGGCAAGCCCTTGCATTAGTGGAGCTTGCTAGAGTGTAATAGAAAATAAATACTGCTAAGTGTTAATACATACATATCTCTTTGAATTTGATTCTTCAGCTAAATATTTTACAATCGCTATAATGCACAATGAAAAACCTTCTGATAGTGCATTGTGGGTTACAGTAGGTTCGAATTTTTTAGCCATGCAGGGGGAGGGGAAATGACAAATTTTTGAGAAGTATACGACAAAGTTTAGGGGAGGCCACTCCCACTGGTTTCCAATTTCATTGCTCCCAAGCTGCCATTACATGATGATCAAAGTATCTAGTTAGCTGGATATAAATCATCCCAACAACATCATCCATAACGATCATCCAACAACAATTAGAGAGAACTTGCAAAAGATAATTAGACTTTTATGTGATTGAAAGCCAACTACAATTTTATAGATTTCCTTATTTTAAATTGTGTAGTTTCCTCCCTCCCCCCCAAAAAAATGAACCATTTCGAATCTGTTGCACAACAGACTTCTGATAATGCAATAATTAATTTCACAAAAGTGCTACATTTCAGTTTTTCTGCACTGTTTTGTAAAATGATATAAATGGATATTTTGGAGTTCGCTTCCATTTACAAAATAGCATTTAACTAGTAGACATTCATATTTTATGAAGAAAACCTTGTCAGAGCAGTCTAACACAGTGTAGCAAACCACCTTCACTAAGGTTCATAATCTTTCAACAATTTTTCATTTGATGGTACATAAATAGTACTAGGCGGATTCTTCCCCACAAAATATTATAACTACAGTGAATTAATAATAACAATTAATTAAAAATTCTTACCAGCTTCTCCAGCAGAAACAGCTTTTGTTTCTGGATCGAAAGCACTGGCCACTTTCGTTCACTTTTCCAGCATGGGAACGAGAAGCAATTATGTTTGGGGACGACTCCAGTCATGCTGTTTTATATTTACAGTTAAGGAAAGATGAGAGATACCTTTTCCAGTCCACCCGCAGACTGAAAATAAAAACAATTAAATAATGCATTTTAAGAGGAATTCTTTATATTGTACAAACTTGAGCATTTGAGATCAATATAATTTTGTCTATTAATTCAATATAAAATTTTAGATACAAAAAACACAAATAACCAAGTTATATTAGGATGTGAAATTTTCACATTTATTTATTTTTTATTTAAAAGTGTGCATATAAAAAAATTGCAATTATGACAATTAATTTTAAAATAATTTTCAAAAAGAACTGGTGCTTTTATTTCAACAAGCAAAAAACAGCTGAAATACTGTATTTTACAATCATTTACATCTGCATACCTCATTTCATTGCAAAATATTTTAATATATTTTTCACTAGCCGCCTACAGCAACCAGCTGGTTCACTGGTCTTGTATTAATAATAATAAGGCAATTAAGGCTGACATTTTCAACATTTCAATTTTTGTAAGCTGAAAGCAATAATTACAATAAGGACAAGGAAATGAATTTAAAAACAAAAACAGTGAACAGGTTAATTAGTATAACTGAATTTTAATTCTTTATAAACAAAACGAAAATGAACAGGATGTTTTTGCATATAATGAACTTTGAGTTAACCCCTTATATTTAAGTGTTAAAAAATGATAAGTAAAAAGATTCTTTAAAAAATGGAAACGATAATAAGTAATGAAAAATTCGAAGTACAATAATTAAATTTCTCAGCTAAAAATAATTTACATATTAAAACTAATTAAAACTCAAAATAACTAAAGTTTTTTCTGTAAAAAAAAAGGGGAGAATTGACTACATTTTATGAAACACAAAACCATTTAAATCTAGTCAATAAAAACAACCATTTATAAATTTAAAAAAAATATTGAATTGAAATTGCACGAAAAAAAAGCAAACAAATCTTGAATAATTATTCTGCGTATAACAAAACAACAAACACACACTAAGAAATTGAATATCTATAAACTATAAAAACACAAACTGTCGAATAATAGCTAATAAAAGCAAATGATAAACCAGCGGGAGTGGTCTCCCCTAAACTTTCTCATACATTTCCCAAAAAAATTGCTGCTTCCCCTCCCCTCGCGCGGATAAAAAAATTCGAACCTACTGTAACCCAGGATCCAATGACTATCAGAAAATATTTAGGAAAAGAATCAAATTCAAAGAGATGCGTACCGATTTCCACTCTTGCCAGCTCAAGGACAAAGTCACGTAATCCTTCCGTGTGCACAGATTGCTACCAGAATGCATGTGCATGAGAATCAGATTAAAAAAAATTAAATATGCAATTTGAAAGCCTCTTTTTGACGGATTTGGCCCAAAATTTTATACGGACCTACATTCATGACGATAAAAATGTGTACCAAATTGTATCCATCTAGCTATTCAAGTTTTTCAGTTATAGTGTTCGCATGACCGTGGACATACAGATAGACAGACTTCCCATTGACGGATTTTGTCCAAAATTTGATAGAAACCTAAAATTATGTGTAAAGACCACATACCAAATTTTATCCCCATAGCTCTAATAGTTTTCAAGTTATCGTGTTCACAGACAGACAGACATGATACCAAAATTGTGTTTTTCGGACTCAAGGAGGTCTAAAATGTGGAGATTCGTCAAAATCTCGAGTTCGAATTTTTTGACGATTACAATACTTTCTCTTTGTATACTTCATATACGAGAAACTAAAAATGAACTAAGACAGGCATGTGTTTGGATAATAGTTAATAAAACCAAATTTACCATTCTAAAACTATCTATTAGGCATAATTAATCGCCAATAATAACATTGTGGAGAAAAATTTTGTAAAATTTGAGAAACATTTAGATGAGAGAATTTTAAAACTCAAAAGAAATGTTTAAAAATTATTGAGAAAATGGTATTAAATAAAATAAGCAAAAATTAAATGAGAGTATTGGAAGAATATAAATCTAATATTTCCTTTTAGGTATGCAAAATAGAGGGGGAAAAGATGACGAAATATTTGTTGACACCGAGAAAGGCAAAATTCAGGCGGGACTCGAACCCGAGGTGAAATAGTGATAGAAAGATGTGTAACCGCTGCGCTATCGACTCTGTGTGAGGGAACATTTGGTGCAGTTGTCATGGAGTATAGGTTAAAAAAAAATTGGGGGACAGGGCAAAGAATGCTGAAAAGAGAGGAATTATTTATATAAAATTTATCTGGAGCACTTACAATTTACATGTACTGATTTTTAATATTAGGGAGATTTTCCAAGAATTTTTTTGGCTAATTTTAGATTTAGAATAAATTCTTTAAGGCTAGGAGCTTAAGCGCATTTCTCAGATCAGTGTTAAAAATGTGGAACGCTTCACCATTTTGCATGTCATCCTTGCAAAGGGACCATGCTAATCTTCTTTGTATCATTCCAATTTTAGTATATGTACTGCCAAAGCGATTACATCAATAATAATTTTGTTTTGAAGATACTTGCGGCCATTACAGTTACTATGTCCCGCCTCTCCTAAGTCAATTTCTACTCTCGCAACCCGTGACCTTTAAATTCCGATGACTTTAAAAATTTATAAAAAATAGATAAAATTTTCTACAATAATAAAACTGGTATCATTGGAAAGATAATTTTTTGCTCTTTATAATGGCATGAAAAATTTCTTTGTCAATAAATTCATTCAGAAGTCATTGGCAAAAAACGACAAAATTTGGTTCAATTTTTAAATAATTTAAATTTGAATTAAATTTTTTTAAAAAAGCCTCCGAGGTGCAAATCTTCAGCATCCAAAGTATATCTGTGCCAGATTTGGTAGCTCTATTTTCTATGGTCTGTTCTATACACCGCCAACAGTCAGGCAGATATTCATCTTTACTAGTATTAGAGATGCCTATAAGTAAATATCTCAGTGCAAGCCAATTGTGGATTGAATTAATCTTATATTGTGCAGAACACAATGGCAAGTGCATTATTTGTAAATTCATGCAACAAATGAGATTAGACAGTAAAAATAAAGTTAAAGTTTATCCCACAATCAAATCATGGAACATCGATAGTCATTTTCTGTTCTGTAACTTGCAGCTGTGATTACAAATTTAAAATTAACAATATAAATAATAAGGTAAATAAAATTAAGATGCGATTAGTGATAAATAATTTCTATTCATATTATTGATAAGTTAATTAAATAATACAGTTCTAATAAATCATATACTTTTATTTATACATTCTTTTGAAGCTACAGTAATTTAATATGCATTTCACAATTTGAATTTCAGTGAGATTCTAGCTAAAGAAATTTTTGCTAATTTAAATGAAAATTGTTAGTTCGTAGTGAGCTGACAAGAATATTACATTCATCTATAAAAACTACAGATAAAAATCATAACTATACTTGTTTCGTTTTCAAATGGTTGATGAAGAACTCCAATAGTTTGTCTCCCTGTGATAGAAGCACAGACTTAAGTGGTGATATATTCCAAGAGATTTTCTGCAATTATGAAATAAATTCAATTTTAAAAAGTTTTTTTAAACAAAATTGTATTAATATACTACACAGTAGTAGAGTTTTTTTAAATTTTAATTATTTTCTACAAGTAAATCTTCAGATAAAAATGTTGGAATCTGACTATCATGTGGCACCTCTGGTACAGAATCAAAATTTAATTGATCAATTAACTTTGTTAAGTTCCAAAAATATTAAAATAGAGTAAACTTCAAGGAAACACAAGTGCACAAAATTTCAGAACTGGAGTAAATCAGGAAGTGAATGAAAAATCAATTACAAAATTCCATCTTCACAAACAACAAACTAGTCAAGTTGTAAAAATAATAATTGCACATGAAAATCACAAAAATATTAACATATTTAGCAGAATCAGTAATTTACAAGCTTATTAAATAGAAGTATGTGAAAACAGGGCCGATTACAAAGTTAAGCTAAAATATTAATTTGATACGGTCAGGTGGGGCAAAATGGGTAGAAAATGCACTACTTTTAACTTTAAAAGTATTGTCAAAATATTACTAATTTGATACATATATGTTTGCTGGGAGATAGTTTTTAACTATATATATTTTGTATACCCATTTTACCCCACACACTTGAAAATGAGTATACTGTGGGACAAAATGGGTATGCAAATCGGGTACAGTAGGAAATGTTTTTAAAAAAATAAGTTGCAACAGTGATATAATAACAGTAAAAGTCAGGTTTTAAAAAGGCTGTCCTCTTTTAATTCTTCAGCAAAAAAAGTAAGATGCTTATTAAGAGAAAACATATTTTTTCTGGAAGGAAATAACTGACTATAACCAATTTTACTATCTGCTCTATGAGCCTTTGTGTAAGTAATTCTATTTTTATAATTAATAGTGATGTCATTAGATATACCATAACTTTCAAAATTTATGGAAGATATATTTTTATGCAAAAACATGCTATGCAAGAAGATTATTAATAAATTGAATTGATATATAGTTTCAGGTATATAATTCCCAAGTTTTTTTGTTTTTTTTTTTTGCTTTCCTGAAGCTGTTAAATCACTTAATATTTTTTCTTGTAATTCTATATAATTATCTTGAGCTTTAATATTTTTTTCTATTTCATTCTTAATAATACTGTTCAGTTCTTCTCTACTGGGCTGATTAACTGCAAATATTAATTTATCTAAAAATTCTTCTTTTATTTCTTCCTCAGAAAGTTTTCTTTCTTTTATTTCTTTTTGTACAGCAGACGAAAACTCTAACCGCTTTAAAAGTTCTTCTC
>BGPR01032502.1:0-17081 GCA_013235015.1 Araneus ventricosus | reverse complement strand
AAAGTTTTCAGCATAAACAAGATTTAAATCACCTTAGTCATCAAAAAGTGCTTTAACTGAGTGTAAATCGTTAGAAAGGGAGTATTCTCCAAACAGACAGATCGCTTTAAGAAGTCGACGAGGTGTTGAGGAAAAAATCGTTAAATCGGGGAAATCTAGTTAACTGAAAAATCCTTCTCCATTATACAAGGCAACATAAAAAGGAGATCAGTTAGGTCGCTGATTTATGTGTAATCACTTAGTTGCGAGCAAGCGTCGCTTGTAGGCGTTTTCTTTTCACTTTCTGTCGAGTTCGGTGTGAAGACGTTTATCTTAGTGAAATTAATCCTGGCTACAGAAGAAAGAGTGTTTTAAACTACTCAGGTTTACTTTCTCAGCGATTTGGTATTTTTCTGCTGGAGTGTTTAAGTTAAATTATTGGATAGGTGATTTATTTCATCATGAATTCAGTATTGTTGATAGAATAAGACATAAACGTGAAAGCATTTCTTAATGTGATCAGTTTATATTGGGTTGAAATTTTGATGTTTTATAAAAAAAAAGCTGTATGTTGTTATACTACTGTCAATACACGTTAAAAATAGTGGTTTCTCGTAATAATTTCGACATGTGGAATTGCGCTAACTTGTAAGAGGTAAAAACAATAACGATTAATTTAATTTGTATCGTATAATTTTCATTGATGCAAAACAATTAACATTAGAATGTGTGAAATGGTATAAATAATGCTATTTATCTTTAGTCCCAGTAGTTATGATAATGTGGTAAAACCCATCCCTCACAGCAGAGAATAATATTCCTTGATTTAAAACTCTTATAGAACATGGCGGAAAATTCTGTCCTATTTCAGGCACATCTTCGTTGAGTTTACTCATATTAAATGCTACTTTTTGCTGCATTTGAAACACTAATTTCAGTATCATAAAAACATTATTATCTTTCATCAATAGTACATTAATTTTTAGATCATATGCAGAAGCGTATGTTAAGTTCTGCTTTCAGAGTTTTATCCAGTTCCACCTAGCTTTGAAGAATGAAGAATGTGAAGTGGCCTAAGTGAAACGGATGCTGCATGAAGAAGTTTAGAAATACAGTTCAAAATATTAGAAGAAGACAGTAAATTAGGTTTAACGTCTGTCATGTTGGGAAAAGTAATGAAGTGAGAGATGTACAAGCTCAGTTCATGAGTTCACGACCCTTTGTTAAGATTACGTAAGTATCTCATTTTGAAGTTACACGAAGGCTATTTATGAACCAACATCGTAATATATGTCATATATTACGTTATATTACAGACACAAAAACGTGAGATGGCAAGGATTCTTTTCAACTTCCAAACCATTCTAGAAGGATGTTTGACTCTCGACTGATATAGGATGTCTCCATACACTATAGATAATCGGCGGTGTCGGATCATAATCCTACAAAATTCTGTCCCCGAATCTAAGCTTTCTCCATTTTAGGTAACTGGTAAAAAAAAATATGCATCCCTTTGGACTTCCTTTGGAGTTATCTTTTGTTTCCCTTTATTAGAAGTTTATATGTCCCAAAAATATAGGGTGATGCAATAGGTCAAAGAAAAACTTCTTCCAGGATGCTTATAGGATTAACGGATTGGTTCCGTAAGAGGGAACTTCGAATTATGCATTCACATATTAGTGAAACTGTATTCGTAGCAGACCATGTGTAGAGGCAGAAATTCTTCTGACTGGTCATCTGCGCCATCAACGTGTTAAACAGGCAATTCACATCTATTCCAAACTGGAAATTTTGGAACACGGGATGGAAAAAAACAATCTTCAATGTCGAAAACTTAGAAATTTAGAACAAATGATTGAAAGCGATGGAATTCCAGCAATTCATGCGCCTATTCCCATTTTAGACGGCACATCAAAGAACCTGCCTAGATTGGAACCTCGCAATGAGGCTTGAAAATGGGAAATACGACGAGTGTGGGAAGGAATAGGAGGAATCGAAGAGCAGCAGTAGGGGGATCAATCTTTGCCTCCCCTATTGCCATCGCTCTTTGAAGCCTCAAATGAATGACTTGCCTGGATTTTTCGGTTAAAATGGATGGGGAAAAGGCGGTCTTAGGACAAATAGCATTGCTAGCCTTCAAGTGAATTTCCGGCTTCAGAAAGAGGTAATCCAGTAACTGGATCCTGATTTCCATGTCTGTTACAAATAGTAATTCTTTGCTAGTGTATCAGCACAGATTTCTTAATAAAAGTAAAAACTGCGAATATCATACAGATATAGGGAATGTGGAACAGTATGTATAGCAATGTCCGCTTTTCAAATATACCAGAGACAAGCATTTTCTAACAGACTGTGGAAATGTTGGGATTTTGGGGCTGCTGTGAACTAAAAATGCTTGCCATGCCTTGGTACTTGTGATGAAAATACTTTTAAAAGAAACTCTTGAAAACTGATATTTATATTGATAGACAATCTTTATAGAAATATTATCACTGCTGATTGAATTTATTTTGTATGTATTGTAAATTTTAGAACTTTGTTTATTTTAGTTTCATTTTGGATTCTGAATAATATGTATTGTTAAATTTACTTGGATATTATGTTCATCATTATGTAAAAAAGGATTTAGAAACTAAATTTCCGTATGTGTTATTGTCGGGGGAATTTCCTATTGCAGGGCGGTAATTAATACTCTTCGATGTCACATAACTGACGCAGTTGCATTTTAAGCGTAGTACGCAATATTTCACGGTGTAAACAATATGCATTTGGATGTCAGATGATACACAGTTACATTCTCCGTGTGATTGTGCCTTCAGCACAATTGATTTCTTAGACTCGGCTGAATAATCTTATCAGCATTAATTTTACTTTGAAATACTTTAGAACCGGTTGCTCGTTTGTTTATAAATGAATAATACGTGGAGAAAAACCCCTTTTAAATACCATTAATTTCATTGTCATTAGATGACCACGTTTGACGTTATAAGCTCTTCTTCTTAACATCTCTCACGTTTAAACTCCCTCATTATCACCTCGGAAACATCCTCACCATTTCTCTATCCTGACCACAAAGGAAGATAATAGAAAATCCAAGGTTATTGCGGCAGAAACTGTTGGATACAGTTGTGATTCCTTGTTGCACTTGCCGTTTGACGTTACGCGAGGTGATTATTCCGTTTAATGTCTTCGCGACTCATTAAGGAAATTGTTAAGACTACGAACTGCATGCAACGGCATGGTAAAAACACTTAATTATTCGCAGTTAATGAGATTAATGCATCATGATAAGGTATAATGGGGTTTCTGCGTGAAACAAAAGTTAAGGTCTGGCTCAGATCTTGAAGAATACAATGGCAAGAGATATATTATAAAGGGTTGTTTGTTATATGAAAAATTATTCGGGAAATGTAAATTGATTTTAATTATCCTGTATGTGTAAGGAGAATTTAATGAGAAGCAAATAATTAGACAGAAAGAAAAAGTAATGTAAAACTCTGTTAATTATTGGAGAATAATTTAAATCTGGATGAGAGAGATCTTGAGTCATTAAGTGCATGATAACAATGATTCTATTGTTACTATAGATATATTTTCAGACATTTTCTAACCATCTCATTCTTACAAAGCATAAGTTTGCCGATAGGGAACAATAACTATTATTTTAGTAATTATTAATGAATACAAGATTTGGCTTGAAAGCAATGTTTCGCATTCATAATGTTTTCTTTTGTTATATTCTTTTTATAAAGTTATTCGAGGATTGCTGCCCACCGAATGACTTTTACGTATTGAATGTAGAATTCTTAGAATTTAATAAGTATTGCCAAAGGCAACATTTTAAATAAAATAATAAGCTTTAAAGAATTATTTAAAAAAATTTAAAACTTTTTAATACCTTACAAGAACTTTCCCATTAGAGTAGTAACATCGAAACAAATGAATAGTGTGATGGATAATGTCGAATTAAGGGACAGTTTCAAATTTAAATAGAGTTAACATGAGATGTAATCGCAAAATCACTTTTTAAAATGGGGATTCTGGATTAGAAGCAGGCATTTATCCACTTTCCAAAACTCCTTCGCCCGTTTATTAAGTAACTTATTCTTATTTGCCTTCTTTAGCAATAAATCTAGCCTAGAGAAAGAAAGTAGGAAAACTCTCAACAAAGTGTTCCACAGATCAGTCTTGCGAGGGAAATAAAACCCAATAGTTTAATGGCACGGTATCTACACTGGCCCTGTTTCGTGGTAATTAATCTATAAGTACTTAACTGAATTACTTAAAACTTAATAATGGTTATAATAAATGTTTAATAAGGCTGCATTAGAAGAAAAGATAAAATAACTTTAAAACTTTGTACAGCTGATCTAAAATCTACCTTGAAGCAGAGAGAAGGTTAAGAACATGGAACAAGAAAGAAGCAACATACAAGAATTCCTATACCAAGTGAAGTAAAGAATATAAAGAAGCACTAGGAGAATCTAATGTCTCATACAGTAGCATCTCTGGATGAAGCCTTTGAGAAACCACCGGGATGGTTCTCCCCTCGAAGTTTTCGTACACTTCTACAACATGGCGAGTTTTGCTTTTAGATTCTTTGTATAATAAAGATTTTACGTTTTGGAACAATGCCTCTTCCCATTATTTAATTTGGTCCACAATTCAACTCTTATCTACAATTATGATGTAACAAATCTCATACTAGGATTCATGTATCTAGTTTGTTGAATTTTTAGCTATCGTGTTCACGTGCACACAAATAGGCACACCTACAGACTGGCAACTCGATGATGGAATTGGCTCGAGATTTGATAAATATTTACAATTATGGTCATAAAATTGTATGAAAAATTTACTCATCTAACCATTTCAGCGTTTGTATCTCCGTGTTCATATGCATCAGATAGACAGTACACCGCTCCATGCCCCCCGTGCCTGATGCTGGTCAACTGAACTGGCTGAATGGACATGGGACTCATCAGATAGACAGACTACTCGCTGAAGAATTTCATCCATGATTGGACGGAAATATAAAGGGCAAAGACCACAAAGTAAATTTCACCCTTGTATCTCATTGCGCTTTTGTCTTATTTTATTCAAATCATAACAGGTAGACAAGATTCACACTACGTTTATCTTCGAATTCAGGGATGTATGAAACATGAAAATTATGAAAAAAACTTGATGTCGAGCTCATTGAGGTACTCTCTCTATTTTCTTACTTGGTTCACGAGAAAGTAAAATAAAAAAAGATAATAACGTTAATAAAAAATAAAAAAGAAGAAGCAAGGTTTTTTTTTCTATTTTAACCGCCTTAGATATTTTTTTTATTGAAGTTACTTACAAATGTACTCCTATTTTAAAATGCATACAGTTCTAATGGGCTGTGAAATCATGATTTACCGCAAAACTCAAAGACATTTTTACACTTAGCATGAAAAAATTACCATTTATTTCTTTTATGCATATGAAACTACATATCAAAATTTGATTGAAATCTGCACTGTCATCAAAATTTCTTTCTCATTGTCTTTCGAAACAAGAGTTTTCGTGAACTTATTCAAGGTAGAAAGAGGAAACCAATTTAGGTGATAT
The DNA here is from genome assembly GCA_013235015.1 of Araneus ventricosus. Taxonomy (NCBI): domain Eukaryota; kingdom Metazoa; phylum Arthropoda; class Arachnida; order Araneae; family Araneidae; genus Araneus; species Araneus ventricosus. The sequence continues at coordinate 11,504 of BGPR01032502.1, read as the reverse complement.
ATAATTTCTCAAGGGTAATTAAGCACTGGCCGTCAAATGAACGTGTCAGAGGCATGTCTTTCGAGCTGCGGAAGGTCGCAGGTTGGAACAATTTTAATAAATCAAGCGTAGTTATAAGAGCGGAATGAAATATCAGGCGACGGACACTTCTCCATCAGAATGCTGCGGAAGTGTAAAACCTGGTAGGCACGAAGTAGGATTAGGTGACCAGTCACTCTGGCTCTTTTAAACACTGCATCAAATAGGCTACTCTTATGGAATGATATTACTTGTGGAGGTTTCTCTGCCGTATTATAATAAACCACCATACAGTTACATTTAAATTTCATATCACGATTTCAATTGTTATAGCTGTTTATTTAGAGTTTATTCATATAATTTACAGATTATTAAAGAGGTCTAAGTGATGCACAGATAGAAAATGAAATGATATCTTCATTGTGTGGCTACTTTTAGTTTTCCCATCATTGTAATGCAGTTGAAATACCAAAGTAATTAAAATAGAAATTTTAAAAATGGATGGACAAGAAATAAGATAGAATCTAGCATCAATATAACAACATAAAATGGATGGAAAATTTTTTGATGGGCATTTGAAAGTGAATGAAGGTCAAAGGAAACCATCGGTAACTTATCGCCCATGGTAGAAAAATATCGCCATAACAGCAGATATCTTTCAGACAGAAACAACAGAACGTAGAGAAGAGGATGGCAAAAACAATAACAGTCCGTGATGAAAAAATGAATCGGCACCTCGAATTGCTTACCACCATAAACATTTTCTGGTCCTGACAGAAGTGGCTTTTCCTTCTCTTTGTTCCGCTATAGTTTGGGGATGGAAGATATTTTTCGGGAAGAAAAGAATTCAGAAATGTACCTTCCGAAGTGCATCGGTTTTATTTGGGATAATGGAAAAAGCCTAAGGCGATGTGAGTTTATTGCAAAACGTGACATTAAGAAGCGAGTATGAATGATCATACAGTTCTCTCCCGGGATCGTGTGATTAACTTCAGCATACGCGGATTGCCTGATCAGAAGTGTAATGAGTGAAAGCGATATATTTATTGTCCTGTCTGCGTGAACTTTATTTCCGTAAGGTTTGGGAGATATCCGATGTCGTATGATTATGCAGATTATATAAATGTATTTTCCGTGCACAGAAATTTTGTTTCAATGTCATGTGTTGAAAGTCACTGAAAGATCACTTACTTTTATGAATATACATAATGAATGCAGAAATACTTGATGAAAACAGTAATTTAAAAAGGTAATCGAACCCATAAATATTTTTTTTATTTTGTTCTTAAAAATAATTGGAATCAGCAATTTAAGGATGACTCGATTGTCTGACTTATTTCTTTTGTTGGCGATTGATACAAGAAAATACTTTGCAATGTGGAAATCTCATCAAAAATATTGAATCAACAGAAATTGCTTTTAGACAAAATGAGAAAATTTACATTTCAAAATTCATTTTCTTATGAAAAAAATAATCGTTATATTTTAGTGTATTGTGCGGTGTTTTCAAATATATTTAATGAAACTTGTTTTTAAAAGATATTACGAAGCTATTTAAATATTTATTCTTATGTGTATTTGAAATTACTCGATTGTTTTCGGTCCTGATTCAGTTGTTTATTTATAGGATAGAAGACGAATGTAGAAATATTTAATAGAAAAAAAATCGGTCACTTTATTGTCTCCAATAGACTGAAATTTATCCTAAAATATTCTTTTTCGTGAATAGGCTTGAAAATTAAATGCACTGAAATTTTATCATATACTTTTAAAAGTTAACGATCTATTCATCAATTGTTATTAACTTTACCGCCTGAAAATTTTTTTTATAATATACCAGCACATAGAGATAAAAAAAATTATTGTGTCAAGTTCTGCCCTTATTTCACAAAATTACAAACCTTTGATTTTGAAAAGTAGGGAAAAGACATTATAGAATATATTTTTAAAAATAATTTAAAGTATCTTGTGATAAAGAAGTCAGTTGATGTATTGGTCAAATTTCAATAAAGATAATATCATGAATGAATAGCATCATTCCTAAATTCTAATTTTTGTAACCACAAGGAAATGTTCTAAACGCTTTTTAAACAGATTGGGAAAGTTTATGAAGATCAGAGGCAGCTGGTGCATTCAGATACTTATCGGCCATAATAGGAAGATATCATCATAACAGCAGACATCATTCAAGCAGAAACAACAACATGTGGAAAGGGAGAAGACGAAACCTAAAACTTGCCCATGAAATAAAAAAGTGAATCAATATCTTATATTGCTTACTACCATAACAAATATCTGGTTCTGGCAGAAATGTTTTTTTTTCTTTCTTCCACTACAGTTTGTGGCTGGAAGATATTTCCTGGGAAGAAATGGATTCGAAACCATGTATAGAAATGTTCTTACCCAGTGTATCTCCTTTATTTGGAATAATATCAAAATATTTTTGGAGTTTTGTATGACCTTTCATAGGATTGGACCTCTTGTGATATAAGGTTACTGCAGAATATGAAGGGGAGTAGGTAAAAGATCACTATCTTCTGCACAGGTTTGTGGTAGACTCTTAAGTAATTACGTCTTAAGTTTATGAGGTTAGGGTGATTTTTTCCGAGTTTTGATAAACATTTTTTTATAAGTGTAGCTGGATATTCGATGTTGTATGTTTCTGTAGATTTGCGAGATTCTTTAAGAAAGTAATGTCAATGTAGTACTTTTGATTCAAAGTGATACACCGTTAAACATGAAAAATCACGGATTGTTTGGGAATCAGAATCTTTGAAGAAGTAATGCAGAAGATATTTGGTTGGTTAGTGAAACCTATTGTCACGAAAGCTGGATTAATCGGATTGTTCCAAAAACATACGGAGATCAGAAATGAGTATTAATAATTACACGAAAGAGTTTAAAACTATTTTTTTAATTATAGATTCAATTATTTGCAGAAGTTAGAGCATTAGGGATATTCAAAACAGTATTTAAAAATCAGGTCTGAACAAATAATTAACATGACACATCATCATAACAGCAAACATAATTGAAGCAGAAACAACAGCAAGCGGAAAGGGAGAAGACAAAACCTAAAACTTGCCCATGAGTTAATCCTGATATTATCCTTTTTCGAACGAAACTGAAAAAACACTTCTCCTCTGTACATAGTCTATGGGGAAAAACCTTGTAGAAATCCCCAGCCCCAACCACTTAACCGATTTCGACAATTTTTGTTTTATATGTGAGCTTGTGACGTATAGATTTGGAATGAAGGGTCGCCTGCCTCATACTGCCATCCATTTTCGAACGAAATCGAAAATACACTTCTCCTCTGTACATTGTATATGGGGAATAACCCTGAAGAATTCACCCAGACCTAACCACCAAACCTGTTTCGACAATTTTTATTTCATATGTAAGATTATGATGTCTAGATATGTCATCAAGTGTCGCCTTCCCCCACCTCCATTTTCGAAAGAAATCGAAAAATCATATAGAGAATGTTTGGTGGAGAAATGTTTATCGATTTCGTTCGAAAATGGCGGGGGGCAGGCGACCCTTCATTGCAAATCTAGAAGTCATAAACTTTCATATAAAATAAAATCTATCGAAATCGGTCCGGGGGTTGGGGCTCGGGGATTTAAGGATACGTGTAGATACAAGGATAGACAATGAACTTTGGAGATAGACCCCATAGACAATGAACTTTAGAGAAATGTATTTTTTCAATTTCGTTAGAAAATGGATGGAGGTGCGAGGCAGGCGACCCTTCATTCCAAATCTATACGTCATACGCTTTCATATAAAACAAAAATAGTTGAAATCGATCGAGTGGTCGAGGCTGGAGAACTCGGTGAAGGGTTTTCTACATTATTTTAAATATATAGATATAAAATAATTAGTACCTACTTTTCGAAGTTTATGTTTCAGTGAAAAGAACAATAGCGAAGTTATAAATACAGACGGTGCAAAAAACGAATGGCATCTACACGTATGACACATAAAATATATTCCATCTTGTCACATTCTGTTAGACACACAGATAAAATATCGTTGCTTAATAAGCAACGCCACCTATCTCAATTTTCTGAAATTTCAAAGAGGAAGAAAATACTCAATTTTTCGCCACCAATAATGAATATTTCTGAATTTTTTTTACATCTGGTAGGATCCTGTGTTCTCATTTTTATAACAGATGTTCAATAAATTCAGAAATATTCATTATTGGTGGCGAAAAATTGAGTATTTTCTTCCTCTTTGAAAGTTCAAAAGATTGAGATAGGTGCGTTGCTTGTTAAGCGACGATATACTGCTTTTTAAGCATTTGGTGTAAACAGGAAATGTACTACTGCCCTCATTTGTGGTTACAAGACCATGGTTTCCGCCTGTTTAATCAAACACAAAGCAACATTCATCAAGACATACATTTATCGTCAAGTGAATAGAAGGATGTTGCCTATTATGACAGTCACAAAAAGTGTGCGACTGACCCAACACGAAACGTGGGAATAAAGCTGAATGGAAGCTCAATTTATTAAAATCGGAAAGCTGTTTGTTCCAACGAAGCTCAACAAATGTGAGCCCAACGTCACAATTCTCTTGCCTGCAACGAAGCTTCGAAATTGTGATATTAGAAGTTCCAGTATTCAATGAGGTTCTGGTGATTTCTAATATAAATACACCATATTCTTATTCAAAACAAGTTTTTATAATTATTCTTTTCGAATACGGTTATGTTATTGTAAAATGTGTCACTTGATAGCTGGCTCTAAATTCTTATAACTTGTTTAGGTGAAATAACTTTGGAAGTACAATTGCAAGACATGTAAAGCAAATTATTTAATAGAAAACGTCAGAATTTCTGGTGTCAATAATAACTTGACTGAGTTAAGGATTATTAGATAGCAAAATGCTGTCATTCAATCCTTAAATCCGAGAAAAAGCTTTTGTTCAAGTTCTAGTAGAGTTCTCTTTTTCTCGACATTTTACTTAATTTCCACTATACTCAATCAGCTTTTAATTTCATTTTCTGCCTTTAATTTAATAAAATTAAATAATAAGAGAACCTCGACTATCTTGGCTTTTATCAACCCAGGTCTCTATTAACCGAGCTAGTGCCAGAAAATTGAACCTTTTTTCCTTTTTTAAAAAGTAAACGGAATTTTCAGAAAAGGGTGCTAAAGTTGGCACTGCTGCACCCCATTTTCACGATTCCAAAGAATGTTGAAGGTTGTTACAGGAAGGTTATCTTTTATATCTCAAGAAGTTATTTAAAGAAACAAAAAACACAATTCTATTCTTAAGCACGTGAATGATGATGTAAACCAATTACATGTATTTTCATGAAAAATGCCAGTCGGAAGTATCCGGAAATTTGCGTGTTGTTTAGTAGAGGTAAAATATTCTTTAAAGAACATTTTAAAAGAATCATTCAAATGCAAAGGAAACAGCGAAAATCAGTGTCATTCTCGAATCCCCTTATCAAAGCTGTTTAATACTGAGCGAGGCGGTCCCGGGAGGTCGAAAAATGTCCCCTTAATATCGACAAAGGCTGGTTGGAGGCTGGCTGGCTTTGAGAGGAGAGAGGTTCTGAGATCGCTTAGGAGATAACCACGGTAGGCGGGGGGGTCCAATTATCCTTGCCAACCAAAGCCCATTTTCTTGCGCCATAAGGAAAGGTCATAGCAGGGTCGTTTCCTCTCAGAAAGTTCAGGTTTTTACCCTATAATGACGGCTTGGGCGGTTTCGGGCGCTGAGGTAATTTTCACTTAGCGACTAAGAAAATTGGTTTTGGGTGCTTGGCTACATTTGAGGATAATCAGGAATTCAAAAACGAACGCTGTGATTTGTATCACTGGTAGAAAAATTCCACAAGTAAGTAGAGGACCCATCTATAATTATAAAAGGATAAATCCGATGCTAAAAAATGCAAACTAAACCTTACACCGTCAGAAAAGAGTTAAAGGAGTTTGAAGAAAAAAGTCGCCTCCGGACTAAAGAGTTAAAAAAATTCATGTAAAAAGTTTGATAACTAATTAGAGAGTTTGTTAAAATGGTAATACGTGGTAGACTGGAAGACTTATTTTTAAAATTTCTCATAAAGAATTTTGAGAAAGCTTGCCGAAAAAAAAGACACGTTTTAAAATTTAAGCTTTATTTGCCGATTTTTAGATAATCTGATATGATTACGGTCCCAATTAGCTCGGAAAATTAAAGCACTATTCTACTTAATAATGCACGTTTCATGAAATGTTATAAAAATTCAATTTGCATTTTTACAACACCTTATGGTGCATTCTAACCTATACCCTAAATTTCTAAGTATCTATTCTTAAGTATTTTGTAACATTTCAGAAGTATTTATATGTATACAAGTCAACTTAAAATATTGCGAGCATTTCTGCTGACCTTTTAAGTTATAAAAATAAATCAATTTCAATGAAATAATGTAACTTAATTTAAAAAAATAAATATAATAGTAAGGCAAACAAATGTTGCAAGAATATTTCAATCGAAAGTAGTTTATGTTCTCTCCCGTTTCAGAAATATGAAATTATTTTTTAAATGCAGATCTCAGTAAATTTTTGGAAGTATACTGAATTAAATCCATTTAATTAAAAACTATTAATTAAAAATAAATAACTCAAGTTCTGACCCTCCAAAATACGCCTACTTAGGATAGGGAAAATGAATTGATGATCGTAGCTTTCCTAAACTACAAAAGAATACGACACCTCGCCGAATATCGTTTTCACCTTGATAATGCCGCATGATCTTGAAGTTTCATTTTCTATGGAAAAGTCGATATGTTAAACTAAAAGTGTGTATTGCTCGGTTATCTGCTAATAGTTGACTATCTTGGATAATCTTGCACGCTTGTAGAATGATTTTTTGTTGTCTCTTCCTACAGTCGAAAACAACTATTAAAAGTATATATTTTAACATTTGGTTGATGGTTACTAAGTAACTTCTGTTATTCGGTTACTTTGTGAACCAATAATTTAGGTTAGGTGATGTTTTCTGTACGAAATTTGCACTGTGTAATAAAATTAGTGATCACATAATGGGGACAACTTATGCTCCGGGACATACATCGGGTGCGCATGTTATTTCAATTTTAGGAATACGTTGTGCATTTTGCAGGAGAAAACTAGACGTAACGTCAGATTCAAATTCAAGAATGCTGTTAGAAAAGAGATAATATGCACAACTGCTCTTGTCATATGACTGCTACATTACATAGATCGAAGCCATTACATGTTGAATGTACATTTTACGAACAGCAAAGGTTTTACTAATTTTGTATATAAAAATTTCAATTTATTTCTCAACAAATACAATTGTTTTAGGAATACGTATTTCCTACTTTTTACATAATGAACAATTGTTTTATGAATACAAATTTCTTACTTTTTACATAATGAACAATTATTATAATTTGCCAATAATTTACGGAACTCAACTTTAAAACGAACGCAAAGTGTAAGCAATGTTCTAGATTTGAATGTGAATTGTTAGTTAGTTGAGAAGGTAGCTCGCGGATAGTTTAGATATTAAAACGGAAGTATTAAATTTCCAAAATAAGATTAAAATCACATTAGTTTCACATGTGGGTATCAGATCAGAATTCTTTAAAGTCAACAAACTATTTATTCATCAAACGACTTATCAACGACATATTGCAGATGCCATAATCTGATGTTGCAAATTTAATGCCGATAAAGCTGTTTTGTTTATCGACATGAGATTTAAAAAAATCATCTTTAAAATCTAATGGTTTAACTAATTCCTTAAATACTTATTTTTTAAAAAAAGAAATACTCAAATAAGCACAATACAATATTATAATTTATATAATAATTTCCATGATTATAAATATAAAAGCAGTCACAGAGATTATTAATAACTACATAACACTAATGATAACCAAACCATCCATCACACACGATGACAATAAGATCATGTTCAGGGAAAAATTGCTCGCCTGTATTTTTCATTTCTTTACTGAAAAGTTTTGATTAAAGACCTTTTCTAATGAATCTTTATCCCTGAGTTGAATAATAAATTTTAGTTACTTTCAAAGCGTTAAATAGAAACCTTACGACATTCAGCCTTCTGCCACAAAATGTGGAAACATTTTCCTCCTAGAAATTTCGAAAAAACACAGGAGAATTTACTTGAACTGACATATTTGGCCGAGGAGGAATATACACTAAGATACCGAACAATCGCAATTTCTTTAGGGATATCAGGCCAATAGACTTGCCCTAACAAATCGAGCTGCTGCTCAAATGCCACGATAAATATTTCCATCAATCAGGGAATTTCTTTTTAAATTAATTTGTCAAATCAGTACGGAGGAGTCTTGAAATAATTTATAATTCTAAAGTCCATTCCATTTAAAATTAGTTATTCATTTGTATTGTGTGGTTGGAAATCATCTAATAGAGTAAATTCGTCGAATTTGGGCCTCCTGTTCACTTTCTAATGTACAGTGATTAGAGAAGTATCCTTAATAATATAATAAATGCGAAAGTGTGTCTGTCTGTCTGTCTGTCTGTCTATCTGTCTGTCTGTCTGTCTGTCTGTCTGTTTGTTAAGCTTTCACGACCAAACTACCAAACCGATTTGGATGAAAATTGGTAGAGTTGTAGCTTGAAACCCGAGAACGGACATAGGCTAGGTGAAATCACGTTAAATTAATTATTTTTGACTACAGATTAAAAATAGTTAACAAAGAAAGCCCATTGACTCCGCGATTCGCGATGAAGATTTTTATTTTTCATTCTACTGTCACGTGATCCTTCAGGAATGTGAAAACATGTGAAATAAATTATTTTTTAAATCAACTATCACGTAATCCTTTTATCCGCTGTAACTTCGGAACAAATTGTCCGATAAAAATTATTTTTATACCATACTAAAGATAAAAATTTTACCTTTCCAATGATACCAATTTTATTTCTGTGACATTTTTCATTCAATTGTTATTAATTTTTTTAATTTTACGTGCAGACGATTTTGAAATAATGTAAATTTATAGCTACTCAGTTGCTAGGAAATGGTTAGACTTTGAAATAATTTACCTTTATTTCTGAAAATTTTGCTTATATTTATAAGTATCCATACAATAAGGCAGAATTTACATGTATCTGTCTGTCTGTCGGTCGATCGGTCGGACACAAGAACACCTCCTAAACGGTGAACGGTAGTGACGTGAAATTTACACACGGCATTCTAGAGCATATTTTTAGGTCAAAGGTGTTATTTTCAACTTCAGAGTTAATTATTTCTTAAGATATTTAATTAAATAACGAACATTAGCCGCTTTTAAGCCTAATGCTTAGACGTTTTTTGCCAATAACTTCTGAAATCTTTATTATACAACAATTATATTTATACCATTTTAAAGACCAGAAAATGATCTTTTTAATGCTATTAATTCCATTGCGATGAAATGTTTTCTCCGATTGCTATAAAGGTTTAAACATATTTTTAACGTAATTTCTAACAATACTTTTCATTCTTATAGAAATAAATTCAAGCCAAATTACTGTTTCGCGCGCGGGCTTTTGCCACTGTTAAAATTAATATAAGAAAATATTGCTTTCTTTGACCATAAATAACAAAGGAGACTTTACACTTACGGTTTCCTGATGTGGTAGCATTTACAGCTTTTAATACGGTTACACAGTGATCCAATGACCTTAGTGAATTATTCTCTCGATGTTTTGTTTAATTTTCACAGTGAATATTACAGAATATTCTTCTGTAGATACGGTAATGGGCATTAACAAGGAGCATCATATTCTCTAGAGCTCTTCAAGATCTTAGAATTTTCAGGGGCACCTTCCGACAAGCCTAGAATGATAGTCGGTGTACCAGTACTACTAATACGTAACCTCGATATACCGAGACTGCACAATGACACACAGTGGTAGGCGTGCATTTGGAAAACCATATTTTTCCCATGGGCAACTATATGTGGCCTGTTCACGTGTGTACAGCCCACACAACCTCTACATCCGTGGAAATAACGTGGTATACAAAAGTATATCATCATAGATAAACAATTTACATAACTATATCAGCATACATGTACAGTACACTCCTGTCAGCAGTCCAATTAAGTAATATCAACCGTCAGAACTTTTCCTTTCCCCTTTCAAAATGCAACAAAACATTTACATTCGTGAATTAAAAAAAAGAATAATTCAAATTCTTCGCGCACGAAGTCGCGGGTAACAGCTAGTATGTAATAAAAAAACAAGTAGTAGCATTGCTTTGTAGATAATTTTTCTTCAAAACAATGCAACTAATTTTCTATGAAATGTACTTAAAAGTAAGAAAAATAGTATAATCAATGTTCAATTAAGGAAATTGTTGTCCAGATTGGACCACTCGTTTCCCAAAAAACAACAAATTTCTTTACTTCCAAAAATTTACTCAGATCTGCATTTTAAAAATAATTACATATTTAGGAAACGGGAGATCACCTAAACGATTGAAATATTCCAATACCAATTTTTTTTATCTGCTTAAAAAATTTCAAGTTTTCAGAGTTGAAAAGAGTTTTATGATGTAACTAAAAAACTTATTAAAATTTAATAATAATAATAATATATACAATTTATAGAGCGCAGTACATTTTCGAAAATATCTGATGACTGTCTTTAAGCTAAATGAGTTCAAACTTAAAGGCCGTGATGGCCTTGTGGAAGAGTCGGTAGTTTAATTTTAATTGTGGAACTCAGTTCCTCAGGTTTAGATATATTAATGTCCCATTTTGAAGCAGCAAGGGCTATTTTGAGACTTATCTCGTAATTTTGAACACCGGGCAGATAACGCGGATCACACCTCAGCTGGCACACCCTCTCCAAATTTCCGCACCATACCAGCGGGAGGACTTTCGGTCCATAACTCAGAAAGTCTGTGGTGCCCAAGAGTCCTGGAGAATCCGAATTCAAGAAAAAGAATAATAAACATGAGTAAATTCATAATAGTAAATTAAAACATAATGCGACTGTAATAAGTACTCACCTGCCTTTGTACAATTACTCTAGCTCATCCTGCATTCAATGCACTGAATATACTAAGTCCTTTCTTCCTCATAAATCTTTAATAGTTAGCTTCCTATTTTTTGTATTCCACAATTAACAAGCAACGGCTCCCTATCTCTAATACGTTGCTCAAAACCTGTGCATTGATGTAAGCTTCCTCATATTGTTCGTCATCACCTACATTCATCATTTTTTCTTTCATTCATACCGTGTTATTCGAGATATTGTATATATTCCCTTACTTTGTTGTCAATCCTATGTGCTAGCACCAGTTTTGTAAATTCTTCATTATCATTGCTGTAATTTTTTTCCTGCAACTCAATAAAGCCCTCTTACATCTATACCAACCCGTATTGGAGCCTCATGAGCTCTAGAGACGGCGGTGTGGTGTTAAAGTGTTAAAGATTTAACATACACAGTCCAACATACACGGTGGATCTT
>BGPR01032501.1:0-17471 GCA_013235015.1 Araneus ventricosus | reverse complement strand
CAATAGCGCTTAGCTTACCAGCTCACACCGCAGACAAAATTTCAAAGGCATTCCTCTCCCTCGTTTACAGATCGGTATTTATAGATTTTACGACATGGCCTGACGTCACATAGAAAATTCCAGAAGAATCCTCATAACTCCGTTCCTAATAGAGATAGAGCAACAACTCTTGTTTTTTCTGGAATCTTCATTTTGTCGCAAAAATGATCGTCAAATTTGTCACCAATGTGCGGGTCATTGGCTTCCATTCCCCCGGCATCCAATAAAAACCTCTGTAAATATCTCTTTTCAACCATAAGATTATCGAGGTTGGGAAGCGATATACCATTTTGTAACAATGTGTAGAAATTTTGGCCAAAACTGCCGAAAAGTTGACGGTCTGTCAGTTCATTTATCCGCATTTATGTGAGCGCGAAGAACTCCAAAACGCAACAAGCTAGACAAATGAACTCGTCATAAAGTCTTGACATCAATGTTGTAGATCTGTCTCATATTTGAAACGCTGTAAATCAGATAGAAGAACAGAATGCACACTCCGTTTTTCTCGCTATTCTACGAGATTTAACACAAAGAGCGCCATACTTAAACAGTTTTTCTTTCTTAAGTTAATTTATATTCCGCAGATGGATTTTATGACTCACAACATTTTTTTCAAGCCGATATAACAGTGTAGGGAGCTTCTTTAATCTCAAATACCTGACAAATCACTGCTCATCATCCAAGAGAGATATCACAGCATATATCAAATCATCAAGCAATTGCTAGAAAAAGGGAACGAATACAAAAACTGACTGGTGGGAATGTAAAAGAAAAAAAACATTCCTTTTTTTCTTATTCATTATTTCTGATTAATTAAACTTTATGTGAGATTCTTTGAATAACTGGTTTTCTTCCCTTTTTTCCACAGGTAACAATAAGCATCCATATGTTGATACGTTTGGTGCAAAATATTACGGTGTGTTGCCAATTTAATGTGGACGCATCAAAATTTTCATATTTTTTCGAATATCTCCCGAAAATCCGTACGGACATTCTTAGAATTTCGAACATGTAAATATTAGGCTTGAAATCACAATTTACAGTAAAGACTTGGTCACGAGAGCATTTGGGGACCTTCCAAAAAGTGATGAAGATAAAGAAAATACCGACTCATCCCGTTTCAAAGAAAACTGATAACATGATGAAAGTTTCATCACGCTATCAGCTTTCTTTGAAACGGGATGAGTCGGTGCATTTTGACTTCATCACTTTTTGGTAGGTCCCCTAAATGCTCTCGTTACCAAATGTCCGCTGTAACTTGCGAGTTTAAGCCTAATATTTACATGTTCGAAATGGTAAGAAAATCTATTCAGATTTTCGGGAGATATTCTGAAAAAAGAGAATTTTAAAGTGTCCACACTAAATTGGCAACCCACTGTAATTTCGATTCCTTGGCTCTTGTGTCCTTGTTTAAAAGACTTAATAGGGCAAGCGGTATGCCTAAATGCGGCGGTATGTCAGCATTTGATTTAAGAGCGTCGATTTAGAAGTTGTAGAGATAAACATACTGCATCTCCAACAAAATAAACTTTATTATCAACAAAGTTAATAAAATTATTAAAGAGGTTTAAGAAGAACATTTAAATGCAAAGTTTAGAACATTAACAGTGGCGTAGCGTGAGTCATCGGCGCCAGGGTCATAAAATGATTTTTTTTTTTGCTCTCCCCCTGTTTTTATCAGTGACTTAGCTTGTGTGAACGGCACATGGGGCATGGCATTTTTTCAAACCCCCATCATATTTGACTTAAAAACTTGCATGGCAGCATTTACATTTCGTCAGCCTAGCCAGTGGCCTAGCGAAGGCAAGTGGTGCCAAGAAAATAACATGATTCTTCGACCCAAGTTGTCATCAGTGGTTTATACCATGGGTATGGCATTATTTAAACGTCCCCTCATCATATTTTGCTTCAAAAATGGCATAAACGCAGTAATATTTTATCTTCATAACTCCCTCTAAAACTGGCGCCCGGGACATTTATACCCCCTTGCCCCCTCCCGGTAGCTACGCCACTAAACATAAGGACATTCCTGCTCTGTATGAGTAGGACTGGTAAAGTTTCAAATAAAGTTTGGCAGGTCCACCAATGCATATTTACGAATCCTACTATGGTAGTGATTTAGGTCGTTTTTGGCTCTTAGCGTCTCGCGACTTGGCGTGCTTTTAAATGACGCCAAGCGCTTTAACTGAGTTCTGTGGCAGAGAATTTAAGTTATTTTGCATCGAAGACACTCGATTAGTGAGAAGAGAGATGTCTACATCAAAATCTTCAGAATAAAAAGATTTGCAAATATGAAAAGTACATTAAAAATAAAAAGAATAATTTTTCCATGATGCGATAGCAACAGACAAAATAATAATAATTTGAAATCCTTTAATGGGATGCTATGACGTCATTAAGAAGCCCGTCAAGTGACATGACGCTGAGAGCCAATGAAAAGAGAGCTTAATTACTACCATACTATTATCTGTAAATATGTGGTCCCAACAGCGCCAATTTAATTAGATGTTAGATAGCATAAGCATATACGATTGTTACACGAGTATGCTGCTACTCGAAAGGAGTCTATTCGATATTATCTTTATTACTGCGCAGAATAAATATTTGTTTATTATTATAATTATAATATTATGCCCACCTTAAATTTTAAGATAATTGAAGTTCTTTGTTTCAAAAGAGTATGTAAAGCTATTTCTGCGCTGATTAATTCGTAAATTAATATATACTAACTTTTTCGCATAAAATTTTAGCTTTACCTACAGCATAAATATAATATCCAATATAAAACAATGAGTGCTGTTAATGAGTTTAAAAATATTTAATCCTCTTTTTTTATCTGCAGTTCAAATTCCTCTAGTTATAGCACAAATAACACTGTAGGATATTATACTAATATTAAATCAAATGCTGAAAATAAAGATAAGATATACAGTGTCATTTATTTTCATTAGTAAATGAAGGGGGAAATATTTAAAAATAATGAAATAATATAAGACAAACAGTTAATTTTGAATAAAGTTATTAAAATCGATAATCTACTAAAAAATCTAAAAATGCAAAGAATCATGCGAATAAAATTTAAAAGAATTATAAATTCATTAAATTTGAATTTAAATTATTATGAAGCTAAAAGTAAATATCATATAAAAACTTCGAGTAACAGGAACTCCACGAAAAAAATAAACAGAAGTTAATGGAAAAATCTGCAAATTCTAAAAAACTCTTTTAAATATTTCGCAACGAAACATAATATTTTTACCACGTTCTTCTTTATAATATTTCTTATAATTATTTTTTAAACATTTTTTATGATTCAAAAATTGGAAATTATTTTATCATTTCATATCGCGTTATACCTTATCTCAAAATGAACTTCAAATCAAAAAGGATTTTCAGATATATAAAAAAATATAATGGTTCGGATAGAAATCTAAACATGACACGAGATTATTTTCAGAAGGAGAAAATATCGTGTAAACATTATTAGACAATGAAAATAGATAAGAAAAGAAAAAATTTTAAGAATGTATGAAATAAATTACTAAAGTTTCCATCTAAACTCATTTTTCTTCTAATTAAAAAAAAAAATTTAATAAAAATTTATTTGCGCAAAAATGAAACAAAATATTTTACTCCCGGTGATCCTATTACAAAGACGACGCAAATTCATCTATAAACTTTTAATCTCAAAATCATCTATAAAAAGTAGTAATATTTAGAAACATTAATGTTGTAATGCATATAAAATAAATATCCCTATAATGAGATGTGTATAAAAACGAGGTACTAAAAAACTTCCTTTTACAAATTTCTATGCAGTATTTTTTCCCTCCTCTACAAACTTTTGTAATAGAGAAAGAAAAAACTTTAATTACTAATTCTAATGTTACTATATTATCTCATAACATTTTTAAAAAACATCAAAATAAACAAATTATTTAATAATGTTTATAAGATGCTTGCAAAAAGGAATTTTTTGTACTCAAACTTTATTCTCTAACAAATATCTGAAATTATTTACTGACATAATTTTTATCATAATTTTGCTTTGATGTTGAGATTCATTATTCTATAAATTTTCTGTTATCTTTTAACCCTTCAATGGACGATTTTTTAAATTTCAAAATAAAAAATGTTTTTGACATGGGAAGTTCACATATAACGACAGAAAAATACACAACAAAAATCAAAATAGAAATATGAAATTATTAAACTGAATTTAATGAATGTATTGAATCACTATTGTTTCTATAAAAACAATAAGAATGTATTTTAAAAGTAATATCAAATGGTAAATACTTGTAGAAACAATTGATGAAGCCATCAAAGATGTAAGACTCCTTTTAAATGCTAAAAACTGCGTAAATATGTCAATAGGTGTATCAGGAATTGAATAACTGACTATACTACAAACTAATCAATAGGACCTTTACTCTCCACAGAAAATGGAATGAATGATTATTATACATCTCTTGTGATGTTTCTAATCTGATACAGCGTGTACGAGTGGACAAAAAAAATTTCTATTCTTTATTAACATGAAAAATAAATTATGTATGAAATTTGATACAGTATGCAGTGAAGGTTTAAAGAAATTTTATAGGCTCCATTGTTCTTAAGTTAAACTTTGAAGCAGCGTATTATATTATTCAAAGAAACTCTCAAATTCTAAAAAACTATTTAATACACTATTAAATTTAAAAACTGATCTTGACAGTTAAAAAATTTCAAACATCAAGTGAAGTTTTGGTCTCAGCCTAAACTAGTTCCCATATAGCAATTTTAGTTTGCAGCAATCTTGCATCAAATTTGACACGGCAAGAGTGCAAGCTTGAAACAAGTTACCGCAAATGAGTCAAACTTGTCACAAGCTTGCTGCGTCAAACTCATTGCAAAAACAGATTACGGAGACAACCTCGGATTTGAACCCGTGACACCTAGCTTCCTAAAGCTGTCGTCCTAATTACTCGGCCACCTAGACTCTGGAAGGCGAAGATAGATTGCGCTAATAGATCGTGCATACGATTTATTTTAAACTGTTTACTTGATTTCATTAATTTTTTAAATTTTGTGTTGAGAATATGATTTGAAGTCAAAGAGAGGGCGATTTTCGTTAATAACTACATTTTGCTAGGAGAATAAATTATGAAATTAGGGTTCAAAAGTAATTACTTTTAAAATGGGACAAAATGTAAGTTATTATTTTTCACCAAAGATTGACTGGTTTTTAGGTTTGATTTTGTTTATGAACGTTAAAATTTCAACATTAAGAAAAAGGCGATATAGTTTCCTTTAAAGTGTGAGTTCTATATTTAGTAAAAAGAAGGAAAATTTTTCAAATCTTTTTTTTATAAAAAAAAGTTAGTTTTTTTTTTTTTTTACAAATTATCATTGATTTATTGAATCAATAAAAAGAAGAACGTTCTAGGAGATGTTATTAAAAATCGGATGTTTTTTTAAAAACAGAGACAAAAGATTGTCTGTAAGTGTGCTATCATCTTTACAGCAAACTTGTTTTGCAATCGTGGTGTGAAGTTGTCATAACAACGTCACAGTAAACTTGTTTTGCAAGTGGGTTGGTCGATTATGCTTTGTTACTTTGCAGGAAGTTTGCTTCAAAGTTGCCACATAAGTTTGTCATGACAAACTAATATCAAGAAAAATCAAACTTGCTGCAAGTGTACATGCTATCTGGGTTATATTTTTACACAAAAGAACTTATTTAAATTTATTTTGTTGTGTTCTAATTAACTGGATTAATTTTATATTAAATTGTAGTTAGGTGTAGTAAAAATTTTCTCACTTGAAATAATTCACAATAATAATGTTGTGAAAAAGTTTAACAAAAATGTTGTGTAATTATAATATATTTTCTATTTGTATATCTATCATAAAATTGAAATTATAATACGAGAATGTGAACAAAATATATCTGTGTTTATTACGAAAATAAAGCAATTATACAATAAAACTTACATTATTTGAGCTCGTGCAAGAACTTTAAGGCAAACCCTGTGAACTTAAAGTTATTTTATTGATTTTAGACATTAAAGACAAAATAAGATTTTCAGCGCTTTCTATTGGTATTTTTGCGGTTTCTGTAATAATGGTGAAAGCAAATAAACTTTTGAATTCCAAAAAGAACAATTAAAGTTTTTGCTTTATCAGAAAAATGCTTAGACTATCTATTTCCAAAGAAATAGCAAGATCTAAAAAAAAATTATCAAAAACCTTTTGAAGTTAAAAATGAGTATGGAAGCAAGGCTCTTGGGACAGAATTAAAAGTCTAACACCCACGTATAAAGATAGAGTTATGAAATTAGTCTCGACCAGAAAAACAGATTCAGGATATGGTAAAAACGGTTAGTTTAAATGGTTGGAGAAAAACCCTTTGTAATATAACTACCGGATCTGGAGATTCCCAGTATAAAACGAAATTATGTAAACCTCCTATATTATCGAGATACCAAACACAGTTCATAATTTGCAAAGCAAGTTTCAGCCAGTGAAGATCAGTGGCTGCAAGTTACTTTTCGCTGATGAAAAGAAATTGGAGTTCTAATGACTAGAAGTATCAATGGGAAAATTAAAGGAGATGAAAGAAATTATCAAATCTTCAATTGGATGGTGGATATATTATATCATGGGTCAGCTTTGAACTAGACAGCGTGGGATACCTTGCAAGTCTTTTGAAATAATAAATTTAGAAGCAAATTTATAGATACAATCACTAAGCATTCTTCAGCAGTTACATGTGGAGAATCTTGGGTTATATCCAACATAGGCAATCAACTCTTCAATTCCAGAACTACTCGAAGTTACTTTCGACAGATTATTACGTATTCAACTGGCTTGTGCAAGTCTCAAAAGGACGAAAGCATATTGGTAACAAACTAAACTTTGATAAAACTTAACAAGGATTTAAAATAAATTTAACGTAAATAATCACGAACTCAACATGTCGATAATGTATAGATGATTAGAGAGAGAGGGTTCTACAGATGATGCACTACGCTTTAATATAACTCGCCTGTTCATAGCGCAGGCATTAAGTGCACGACGAACACAGTAACGAAGCGCTGTTCCCACACATCTCTTAAAGCAACGGATAGATGAATCCTTCAAATTGTTAAAATCTATCCACGAATATAGAAATCTCTATAGAAAAATCTCTAGTTTCATAGTAATATCGAAAATATACTATAACAAGCCAGAAGCGTGATCTAAATCCTAATGAGATCTTGTGGGGTGATTTAAATAGACGACTTTAGAAAAAAATCTAAACCTGTTTTTTTCCTTGGCAGCCGAATTCAGATCCATGAGCATAGATAAACAGCACAAAACCATTCCAAAACTATCAAAAGCTAACACTATCCATGAAGGCTAAGAGGTTTTTGGTCTTGGGTGTAGTAAATAAAGTAGGGATGGTTAGGTGTAGTAGGTTCAACAGTCGTGGATATATAAGACTCAAAATCTTTGTGTCTGTATTAGAGCATTGTTTTTTATTTTAGTGCCCTTAAAGATTTTGCATAAACAGCGTTTGTGTGTAGTTGTTTTACTTTCGTATAAAAATACTCTCACAAATTCATTTTGTTGAATTTTTTGTAAAAATTTCAAATGTGTGATAAATAGCATAATGCGATTTGAATCAAAGGTTATCAAATAACTTAACAATTTTTGCTGAACTTAAAGCTTTTACACGCATTATACGACTGACCTTAATGTCTGGTCAGAGTAGTCCAATGTTATGCGATTTCTCATTAGTAATATACAGATGTTAGAGAGAGATCAAAAAGTGTCCGAACAGATTTCCTGTCCTGTCTCTCTAGTGAAGAGATGAGACAAGGAAAATTTTGGCCTTGAATTCTCCTCCGCATGCGCTGAAAGTTAACATGTCGCTGCGGCCACCATCTCTGTACAGTAGAGTTTTGAAAAATGCATGTTCTGTGCTATCGTCATATTTATTTGTGTGTGTATCTTTCTCTGCCATAACAAATACAGCAGAGAAAGTTGAGTCGAAAACTGCGCTCGATCTCCTTGAATCATAGCCATAAACAGTTCAGTACAGCTTAAAAGCAGTCTTCTTCTTAGTCTGAGAGCAATTTCGACACAAACTTGGCAAACTTGCATCTCATACACAAGCTTTTAATCCAAATGGATTTAGCTGAACCATAGTTAATGCTGCACTCTATAGATAGCTAACGAATAGTGATTCAATGATTTTCATACACAGCTGAATGCACATTTTGGAGGTTTCGACATTTATCCATGTTTTGGTAGTCATCACTTTCGACATTTTCACAGCCATGTTGGAAGCATTTCAACAACTCAAACACTCTTGTGCAGCTCATACAATTTTCTCCATAAACTTTTTTAACATTAGGAAAGTCTCGCCACAGATATCATCAAGCTTAACAAAATTTGATTCAAATTCTCTGCGCAATATTCTTGGGCATAAAAATGCAACGACAGCACAGCACACATTTTTTCAAAGCTCTAGTGTACAGAAGAGCATGCGTGGGAGGGCTCAAGGCTCAACTGCGATCTTTACTCTACGAGTTTTAGCTTTGAGTGCAGAGCACCCGTACCGCTACTTTTTTGAGCACCCCTCGCATATCTTTTGCCCTGAAATAAAGAGCTATAAAATAAAGTAAAATAAACGAAGAAAATTATTTTATATATTTCCTTTACAGATAGTTATTCATAAAAATAGGTTAGAATGTAAAATTGAAAAAAATACTAATTTTGTTACATA
Source organism: Araneus ventricosus (assembly GCA_013235015.1). Lineage (NCBI taxonomy): Eukaryota > Metazoa > Arthropoda > Arachnida > Araneae > Araneidae > Araneus > Araneus ventricosus. Next base: position 8,677 of record BGPR01032501.1, on the reverse strand, counting down.
ATTTTACTTAAAATACTAAAAATCACATTCACGAAGTTATTTTTCAGATTCAAGCTTCTGATTCATTATAGAAACGCATGTGGTTTACAAATGTGATAGAAGAAAATGTTTCAAGGAAAATTTTTATAATACCCATTAGTTTTTGCTTCACTTCAAATTAAAATAGAAAATATAATTAACTCATGCTGCAGCTGTAAGTAGTTCTCCGAAAAAAAGTATCGCGTGTCTTTTATTAAATACTAGCAGAGTACCCGGCGTTAACCCCTTTCTTTTTCAGGTCAAAATCTTTTGTAAGAACGCAAAATGAATTATTATTTATAAACAACTAAATGTTTATTGATGTTGTTTTATTGCGAAAATCAATTATTTTATGAAAAGATCCATGAATAAATAGTACAATTATTTCTTTCAAATATCTTATATCATAATATACAATATTGCATATATTTTTTTTTGGATTATTAGCCAATTTTGGGGACATCTTATTATTTTAGGAAAGCTGACCATAACACTTTCATGGTAATTAATTCATTTGCTCAGTGTATTTTAATGACTGACCTCCACCCAACCCAGAAGAGTGCGAGAGAGGGTCAATTTCTTGATACAGTATTCGTTTTTTGTTGTTGTTCAACAATGTTGGAGTCATTTTTAAAATAGCATTTTAGCAATTAACGTGTCTAACTCAACTAATGAAACATGTTTCTCCAAAATTACTCCAGCCGTTCTAAATAAACATTTCTCTATATCTTATCGGCAGTTATCATCTTAAAGGGTTGATTTAAAAAGATGTAACCCCTCCATATTTTTAGTTCGACATGTTGAAACCTGCGAGTTAAGTTTCATTCCGATCAATCCATTTTTTACGTGTATTTAAGAGACATTTCTCTAACCTACCCTAATGGACTAGCTTAGGGTTTATTTACCTCAATAGCGCTTCATTTCGGTTAAAAATGAACATGCGTACGAAAGTTTCATCAAAAGCATTCCGCAGTATCGAATTTTGTTTCAATCGGCCTGTATCTTTGCTCCACCCTACTTGAGTTTTTGAGTGAGTATTTGTGCTTTTATTTGCTTTGTGAGGAATATTGCCGCATGTATTTAAACGATTTTGTCCTACCCTAACGTCGAAGATTTGGTTAGCGTTTATTTAGCCCTACGGTATTTATTTAGTTGGCTAATTAGAAGTATATGTAACAAAAATCATCAAATTCTCCTTAGCCGTATCCAACAGTATGTCAATCGGCCCAAGGGTTTACATGTATTTTGAGTATTTTCCCTCAACCTACTCTAAGGAATTTTATTAGCTATTATTTACCCCTACAGTTCTCTTAATTAACCTGTGAGGAACATATGGACCCTGTGTCATAAAAATTTCCCTATTCGTATCAAATTTCATGTCAATCGGCCCATTTGTCAAAGGTATTTAAAAGAATGAACACCGCCCTACTCTAAAGGAATTGTGTTAGAGTTTATTTACCCATAAAGTATTATTAATCAGACTCTGAGTAACATACGTACAAGATATCGTCAAAATCGCCCCAGCCATATCCAACAGCATGTTAATCGACCCTACAATGAACGTACATTTTGACAATTTTGCTCACCCTTCTCTGAAGAAATGGATTGTCGTTTATTTACCCAGGTACTACTTTTATTCAGCATAACAGGAATATATGTACCACTGTCGTTAAAATTGTCCCAGTTATATCAAGTTTCATGCTAATCGACCCATTTGTTAGAGGTATTCAAAAGAATGAACGCCACACTACTCCAAAGAATTTGTTTTAGAGTTTATTTACCCATAGAGTATTTTTAATCAGATTCTGAGAAACTTATGTACAAAACTCGCCCTAGTCATATCCAACAACATGTTAATCGGCCCTACAATTTATGCGTATATTAAAAATTTTGTTCCACCTATCTTTGAAGAAATGGATCACCGTTTATTTACCCAGACGCTACTTTTAGACAGCCTAACAGGAATATATGTACCTACTGTCATCAAAATTATCCTAGTTATATCAAGTTTCATGCCAATCGACCCATTTATTAAATGTATTTAAATTATTTTACCCATACTACCCTGGTGGATTGGATTAGCGATTATTTACCCCTACAGTACTTTTAGTTGCCTAATTAGAAGTATGCGCACTAAATTTCATAAAAATCGCCCAGGCCACTCAAATCTACAAGCGTGTCAATCGACCTATTTGTTACATGTATTTTGGAGACTTTGTCCCTCTCTATCCAGAGGGACTAGGTTAGAGCTTATTTACTACTATAGTACTTCTAGTCGGCTAATGAGGAATCTGCGTAAAAAATTTCACAAAAATTGGTGCAGCCATTGCTGCAACAGTGATGCTATAAAAAACATATATACATATGTTGAGTTTTATATATACAGATTAACTGATATATATCAGGCGTTTCTCGAGATGAAAACAATTTCATGTCTATTTTTTTAAAATTATTCATAATATTTTAATGCAAAATATTCTTTTATATAAATTATTATTATGCAAACAATTCTCTTAAAGTCTGCAACTTTTCTTATTAAAATGAAAATAATAACTGCACCAAACAATTTTCAAATCTCATAGCTTCTCAAAAAACTACAGACTGTACCAAACGATTTTTACAGAAAGCCGAAAGTTATTTTCCCTAAATTAATAATAATTTTAAATAATGATACAAAATTTAATTAAACATTGAGTGTGGTCGGAGATAAATAAATGAAATGATTTAAAATATCTATATTTCGTTCAATACAAATGACAACTCTAAAAATAAAGTATTCTTTTCTACTCAAACACAGTTTTAACTAACTAAAAACAAACAATTTTGTTAATTGCTTCGAAACTTTCAGTAAATCTATTCTGCCTCACAGAATTTGTGAGTAAAATTTGAAGAAATTATATTCAATAGTTTATATTTGTATAGCACACAATCTATTCGTAAAATTTCACTTTTATTTATATAGATTTAATCTTTATAACTTCAAAATACTGCGCAGACATTGGCTCCTCGATCAAAACGAGAAAACAAGATTTTAATGAATTCCAAAAATAATTACGATAACTTGATATGAATTTTTCTCTTAATTGAATGTCTTAGAGGTTTTTCTTACTTTTTTTAGTTCTGTTTATTTTCTTTTTGTCCTTTGTCTTTATATTAGCTTCTCATTACTGTCTGTGAAGCATTTCAATGCCAATTCATATAAAAATCTTGTTGATCAGAATTATATCCGCAAATGTGTATTTTTGCACTTAATTAAATTCTACCTAAAAACTGTTGTTGTTACTTTGTTTAAGAGGAATTCAAAAAAGTGAGCCGTTACTGCGTAAAGGATTTAGAGAAATTGAAAGTAAGATTACAATTAAGAATTTAAATTAGATCGCTCTTCTAGCATTCTTATTTTCAATTTAAAATGCATTTTCTAGAATTTATTATGAATTTGGTCTTTTATTAGCGATAAGTTTGAATTTATTTTTTTTAATTACAGATTAGATGGATAAAAATCCTAAAGCTATTTTCCGATTGAAACTATTTTTCCAATGTAATTATTCAGTAGTTAATAATTTTACATTTTAATAGTTACCCCAAGTATTTCATTATAAGATATTGTGTTTGCTATTCATTTGTTTTATACTTTTTCTGGTTGACAAAAATCTGAAAAAAAATTAAGAAATGTGATTTTTTTTTATTATAATATGCTAAGTACGATCAAGAATCTCATAATTAAATATCAGTCTACGTCATAGATTTTCAAAAGATAATACGAAATATTAGAAAAAGATAATAATATGGCTAGAAGCAGAAGAAATTTGCCATCTAACTACAATGATGTTCTAGTGGTCAGACTCGGAATAAAAACAATCACTCTTTTTCTATTGTTTCAATTTATGTTTCAATATTAGGAGGTTGAATGATAAAGTTGGAAGTTAAGTCAGTACTTGCGCTGAGTTCATCGGGATTATTTGAATTCGTAGAAATATTAACCAATTCTTCTATTCTCTTAAAAAACATCATTTTAAATCATTTCCTTGTACAGGGTGGTCATAAATTATTGACCGCATTTCAAAAATTAATTTAAAAACCTTATAATGTAGCAACTTCGTTATTTCTTAAATGAGAGAGTATCTCAAATTATTTTTTTCAGATAAGTAACTCGCCGTTACGACACACTAAATCTGCTGCAGCAGCAAATTCCCAACGCAAGCGTCAAAATGTCTATCGTGCAGCAGAAGGCACGTCTCTGGTTCCACGAAAGCAAATCAATTGTGACAGTTCAAAGATGTTTTCGCTTAGGTTATCGATTTTGTCAGTGTTTAAGTAAGAACTCCATCAAGCGATGGTATGATCGTTTTAAGGGAACAGAAAGTGTGCTGGACGACCATCGGTCTCAGACGAAGTTATTGAACGAGTGAGGGATACTTTCACTCATTAATTGCTCGTACCAACGCTTAATGGAGTTCCTACTTGGAGACCAACAATTTCGATACTCTAAGCGAAAACGTCTTGAACAATTGATCTACTTTCGTGGAACCATAGACGAGTCAGACGTGACTTCTACTTCACGGTAGCCAATTTGGCACTTGCCTTGGGAATCTCCCACTGCTGCAGATTTAGTGCGCAGTAACGTCGCGCTACCTATCTGGAAAAAAACATTTTGAGCTACTCTCTCATTTAAAAAAACGAAGTTGCTACATCATAGGTTTTTTAAATTAATTTTTGAAATGGGTCCAATAATTTATGACCACCCTGTATATTTGGAATTACTGTTTTATTGAACCATCTCTATCTGCCAAATAATATGAATTATTTAAAATACTGCAACTCTATGTTTACATAACTGCAGAAACAGCAAAGGAGACATATTTTTTTAGATATGGTAAACGTAAAATATATCTGGAGGTTAACTCGTTCTTTATCTCAGTTTATTTTCCAACTTTTTAGTAGATCATATTTTTGAGGTTTTTTTTTTTTTTTTTTTACTTTTCTTCACACATATCTAATTATTGGGTTTATCCTTTCGATATCTTGTTATTTCTTATTTAGTAAAAAAAAACTTTATTGGTGCTTTTGCAATTTACTCTCATTAATTTATTTTTTTTTGCTGATCTTTGTTCGACCAAACATACAACTAGATGTTTTACATTATTTCTTCTTCTAAGTTTCTAGTTTACTCAGAGCTCTGAGCAATAAGCTACTTTGATAGTCATGGTAATATTTCTGAAGGCTATCAAACAGATTGGCATATTTTCCGTAAAATGTGCTCTTTTATAATTGTGGATTAAAAATAACATTTTTTTATTTGATTCGTTACTTTTTTCTGGCTTTTGAAAAAACTGGTATTCGTTATTTTTTCTGATAATTAAATATATCGTCAAATTTCCGACGAGATGGCTGATTAATAAGCAGCAAAAATGTAAACATAATAAAGCAAGGAAATAAAAGGAACTTGATTTCAGTTTTAAGATAATTAGTTAGTGTACATTTTTTACGTGATTTTCATTTAAATATTAATATTTATTCGGAAAAACGCGCGAAAGAAGAATTATAACTTATTAAAATTATAATAATTCAAATAAATTGATTACAGTTTCAAAAATATTAACTATATGAATAAATATTATTTATTCTACATTAATATGTACTAAGATTTTTGTATATATTTTGAATGTTTCCTTCTTAGCAAATTGAAAACGCTAACTTTGAGTCTAGGCTGCTAGATCAATCGAATTGAGTTCATTTTTTTTTTATATTTGGTGATTTTTATAAAGCAGCAATTGCAAGCAAACCTTCACAATTTTCCATTCTGCATAACCATTCTTCGGAATTACTCATTAGAATGTTTCCCCCATTAGACCGACAAAAGAATAAGAATGTTCTCCCCTCGACTATCTCGTACACTTCCAGATTTTGCCGCCTTTCGTGTTTAGCATCGCCGAACAGCTTCGAGAAACTGATATGCATTCTGGACACCTTCCCAGGCGCAGCGTGGCCAAGTCTGGCCCTTGCGCCATAAAACCAAAACTCACTCACTCACTCTGGACACCTTCCCAATGATCTATTGGACCCATAAAAATCTTTAAATTTCATTTATCTAGCTGGCTCAGGCTAATTCATCGCGTTCATATACTACTGAAAAGTGTTACAAAAATTGTCCGGTGGGTGTACGCGAAGGCATATTAAGAAGCAGGATAATAAAAAAATAAAAGACTCTTTATTCCACAAGGCTTTCAGCAAAAACACTAACGTAGCACAGGAAACAAAACTATACAGCTCTTGTACAAATTTACAACAGAGATCACCAATAAATCTCAGACACAGCGCTCTCAATAGCACTCAAATGTTTTTCAGCTCACCAGGTTGCTTGCTGATCAAAGTCCAACTGACTACTCTTAGGTTGAAGGCTTGCTTTCGTACTTTTTAAACAGGAAGTGACGTAATTACATAGGAAGTGATATAATCTCTGAGGTTCATGAAATTCCTGGCTCCCAGTAGAAATAGGTCCACAGTTCAAGATTTTTCTAGAAGAGTCCTTTTGTCGCCAAAATCGCCAAAGTTGTCACCAAAATGGTTGCCAAATTTGTCGCCAAGATTAGAATGTGAGGAAAACAATTTTAGATTTCAATAGGCATGCCCGTCGACGGATTTGGTGTAATGTTTTATATTCAATTCTAGCGATTAAACCGAATGTCAAATTTCAACTATCTAGTTTGTTGCATACTTGAATTTTCATGTTCATTTGAACACGGACGGACAGATAGACAGGAATAATTACAGAAACAGTTTGTTCGGACTCAAGGAGGTATAAAAACTGGAGATTTATCCAAATCTCAGAGTCGAATTTTTTAACGATTAACATATTTTCTTTGTATACTTGGTGTACTAGACAGTAAAATTATCGGTGTTAATTCAAACGCTATAAACTTTTCACCTTTAATTTTGAAACTTAAATAGTTTACTTTAAAATAATTATGATTTTCATTCATATTCGATTTCGTGTCTATAAGCTACCAAGACAATATTCCACTAAAATGTTTTTGGTACATTTGGTGTCTATGGTAGATTTTTCTAATATTCGTGCGAATACAGACGTTAGAATATGATTATGAAAGTATTCTGATGAAAATCTTTTGATTGATAAATTTAGATTTCAAAATATTCGCTCCTTTAAATATTTAACCCTTAAAAGCCCGATATTTTAAAATTTTATTTTAAAATGTTTTTGATCTTCATTTTTTAAAGAAAACATAGGAAAAATACTTTTAAAAGTCCTATTATGCTTTAAGTATAGTTTATGGCTAAAAAACATTTGTTACGAAATGACAATACTGGGTTTTATTTCGGAAAAAATTTCCTTGGTAAAATTCTATAATGTCAAACATAGATGAATTTTAATAAATAATAATACGGGTAAGGAATTTCTTCAGCATTGTAGAATAAAATATGGTATTCTGAGTGTGCAAACAAAGCTAAAAAGTTACAGCCTGAAGTGAAAAACATCAATTTACTTTTATTTTTTCTCAGCACTCAGGTTGCTATCTATATATTGTAAATTGATTTAATAAAAATTTTAATATGTATCCTATTGTCAACAACAGGCATTAGAGCTTCAGTCTTATTATCAAGACTTGAGATTGGGTATGTTGCTTAAAGACAACACTGATACTTTAAGGGTTAAATGAATAGTTGTTTCAACAAGTTTCTGTTATAAATCACAGAACAAACCGAATGTCTGGGTTTAATAAAAGAAACCGAAGTAAACTAAAATAGCTCTACTTTGCAGCAACCCCTCAAAGCAAAAACATCCGCCTGAAAAGGCGATAAACTAAAAATAAAAACATAAAAAAGATTATTTTTTAAAATCTTAAATTTAGAATATTTTTAAAGATAATAAATGCCTTATGTGATGGATTTGAACATAGAAAAAGCAATTTATCTCTCCATTTGATAAAATAAAATGTTTGCAAAGAAGCTAAATTTTAAGTAAGAAATAGTATTAAAATTAAAACTTTCATTAGCTGGTCTTCAATTATTTACAAATTAAATTTAAAATGTGTTTGCATTTATGTCAATAGAATACAGGCCTATATATTATTTAATCTTTTTTCAGAAACAGTGTAGTTAGTTAACCATAATAAGGTATTCATATCTATAACGTACGTAATTTTGCTTTCAATTATTTTCAAATCAAGTTTAAAATCTGTTTATATTTGTGCTTATATAAATATAAGAATGTAAACCATCTTATCTTATTTGGAAAAAAGAAGTGTAGTAAATCAACAGTAATAAGATATATCCAGCCTCATAAAAAGACAATCAGAAATTACTCAGATATTTTGAAACGCATTATTCTGGGCTTAATTTAAATCCTATGAATATACGTGTTATTATTAATACATAACAGAATTCAATTTTACATTGTTTAGTTATAATTTTTCTTGTTGTATCTGCATTTTATTGTCAGACTAACTATTTACTTAAGCACTTTTGTAGCGGTGGATCATTTAAACTGATAAAGCTTGCATATATGAAAACACATTCTCTCAAAGGTTTGGAACTAAGTGTTCAAGCCGTTACATCTGAATTAGTGATTTTTAAAAAATCCACAGTCAGAGGGTTAAAGCCAGTAATACATTCACTTGAAATATAACCGGCCATTCACTTC
>BGPR01032500.1:0-17471 GCA_013235015.1 Araneus ventricosus | reverse complement strand
ATTTCACACAAAATTTTATCGTAGGAAAGGGCGGAAATCTCTCTCATATAGCTTCATATGCTGAATATCTTCATATGCCAAAACCCTGAAATATCTCTTCAGAGGCTCAACTGAACCCTTTCGCTCTCCTAAACCAAATTTGTATCCGAGGCTAAAAAAGTGATGGGGAAGTCCATATATTATTTCCTATCATATCACTGGATATTAAATTTATTAATGATATTGAATGATTTCAATGCAAAAAATATATGCTCAATTTAAAATAAATCTTACTTTAATACACAATCGAGATATCGTATGCCACTCAGATCCATCTCTGTAATGTCTTACGTCTTCTTCCAAATTCTGATCAATTCTTCGTGAATCTTAGCTTGTACATCTGGATGAAGTCCTATGAGGTACAAAGCCCAACTAATGCTTGTTGCAACTGCTCACATGCCCCTAATTGTACACATATAAATATAAATATAATCATCACTTCAAAACACTTATTAATATAAAACAATAGCTAAAATGTGTTTTATTTAAGTTTGGTGTAGTGAATGTGGTAATGAATGCTGAAGCTATAAAATATAGATTTATTTACATTCAATACATAAAATTATACATTACAACGAGATGATAATCACTAGTATCGTTCTTGAATACGAATGTTCTTATATAAGAATGTTTCTTGCATTCGTCAGGAAATTTAATTCTTGGATGATAGAAGAAAAAGTCAGAACGTTACTATTATTATCTCAATGAAACACAGCCAGGCCACAGAGAAGAAGAAGAATCCTCAGAGGTAACCACTCCCATAGAATAATGGCAACTTTTTTTTTAACATTGAACGTCAGCTTACAGACATACGCCCCTCTATCGCACTACGGAATTAACCAGAATACGTCAGCGTGACGTCACTGCGACGCAACTGGAAACGAAACTTCAATACTTATCGTCATGACAAACGATGAACAATTATTAAAGCATTTATTGTATTTCTAACTCGTTTTTCGACGATTATTAAATTTAAGAATATATAATTTCTTTTGATACATTGTTAATTTGACAAAATAAAATTTGTAAAATTTTAAAATAATGTTTTTTCACTAAATTCACCTATTCTTAATACAGAAATTAAATATACATTAAAAATTTATTCGTCTCTTGTAGAGCAAATACTTAAAACATATGGATATAATTTAAGAAGTATATTTTTCAAATTATTAAACTTCATTTATTCTTTATCATAATTTTATATTAGATCATATATTTGAAAAAATTCAATGAAATTAATTTTGTCGATAAAGTTAATATAATTATCTTTTTTTTTTCAGAATATATTTACACTTCAAAATAAATTATTTTTTAAGAAATAAATATTCATACTTATTCAAGATAGAATACCTATAAAGAAAAATTCATTTGGTGATTTTTTTTTTTTTTTTAACTTTGCAAGAAAATTAATTTTTGTGGCTCAAGTAAATACTATATATCTCTTTCTTATCATTTTAAAACTTCAACAATAATAAATTTCTAATTAATTCTCTCCAAGATACAAAAAATTGCTACAATGCAATTTCCATAAAGCAAAATTTATTTGTGATTTTTTTAACTCTGTAAGAAATTCATTTTTAAAAATTGTTAATATTATACTATTTTTAAATATATTAAAATTTCACCAATACATTAATTTTAATAACATTCATTATTATCTTAGATACAAAAAAATTAAAATGCACTTCCATACAATTCATTTTTGAAGTTTATTTTCTTGAATTTTTTTTTTTTTTCCAACCCTAAATGTAACAACAAATTTTCTTTGCTAAGTTGTTATAATAAATGTTTATTATTCAAAATAATGTGTAGCTTTTATTGAACCAACATAATAAATTACAAAACATTGCAACTGCATACATTTCCAACAAACATTGACTAGAAACCAGAGTGATTTGTTGTGTATAGCTTTAAAACATTCAATATAAGAGAGTAAAAAAAAAAATAAAATAAACCAAGAGCTGAGCAGCATAATTGGTCGATCTTTGTACATAGGTGTTCTAGGATTTTAACCTCTGACACACTACGCTCATATACTGTCCAGAAGGTAATAATTTTATCTTTTGAAATTATAATTTTGATTAAACATAAACAAATTTTCCCTTTGAATAACATTTGCAAGCTTATCTATAAAAAAAAATCATCAAGAATTACAAGCATAAAACATATTTCAACTTTTTTCTGAATTTGCATTGCATTTCCTCAGATTATTGTTCATCATTTATATATTAATCATTATTTTACAAAGAAGAAATTTAAAACTCATGCCCTCTCGTGTTCTGGATTAGAAAATATATATATTAACTTTAATTAAAAAACAATGAAAATAAGTTAAATAAGTTAAAATCAAACAAAAAACATCCATGCAAATTGATGAAATATTGTAACAAATGTCTCTGCCATTTTAATAATATCATATTCTTTAAAATATATGAAAAATGGTATACTATCTAATTTATCAGCTTTATGTACTGCCACTTTTCGCTACTTATACATTCAAGAGATAAACTTTTTACAGCAAAAATAAAACTCAAATATAAGATCAAGCGTTTTATTTGGATGATATTCAGGTACTTAGTGTAAAGGTATCTGCTATTTTATTTGCTAAACAGCACCATGTAAATGAATTTACCTAATGTAAACAATCATTTGATCAGTTTTAAAACTGCTGAGGATAAATGGTTAAATAATCTATCTTATCAAATTTTTATTAAATTCATAATATATTTTGTTGGAAGAAGATTATCCACGGATGGACTCTAGAATTAAATCATTCTTCTGCAGCCATCCTGTAGACAGTCCAGCTTCAACAAATGACCGAGTTCTGAAAGAACAAGCAATTCTCTAGTACATTCCTATTTATATAAAAATAAACTATAAAAATAAATTCTTTATAAAAGGCACTACCTCATTGTCATGCATAAATATTAGTAAATAAATATTCAACTGAGAGGGTTTCTGATCAATAATTAGTAATTAGAATTCTAAGAAAGCTTTCTTACAAGTAACTTTAAGTGATGTGTTAATTTAAAAAACAGATCAAAAATATTTTGATAATCCTTAATAAAAAATAGTTTTAATATGTTTAGTAGATAAACTTCTGGTATTTAAATTAACAGAAATGAGAGAATGAATAGTTTAATTTTTATTTGAAAATTTAAATATTATTCACATTTAAAAAATATTAATAAAAAACAAGAACTTAAAATGCAATATACCTTAACCAGACTACAGATTCTTAATCAGTTCCTATTCAACTTAATCTCACAATAGCCCATTTTTAACATAGAATACACATCTAAAAAAATTATATACTACATAACTTTTTTTTGATAAAAAATATGAAAACCAAAATGGGGATAGGAATAAACTTACACAAAGTACTAAAGCATATTTTAAACCTTATAAATCAAGAATTTGCCTTATTATACTACTAACAATATCCACATATATATTTTTTTTATGATTTTTAACTTCAACATTAATCAAATTCATTTTTTAAAAATTAGAGCAATCAATGCACACGAAAGAATATTCCTCAAACACTTGAGTCACTGCTGGAAATTTTCTAACATAAATGTGAGTAGAACATTCAAAATGGAGATGTTTTGATATTCCATTTTGAATTGCATTAGCAACTTTATATGGTGAGTAGCAAATCTTTATGGAAATGCTACCGCCATCTTATTTCTTTGATTGGAGCCATTACTGCAAAGCGAAACAAAACTAAGTCAGTTATTATTATTTTAGAAACAAAATTAAACTGAAGGTTTGCTTTATTTTAGAAATAAAACTAAATTAGCTTTATTTCAGAAAATAAATCAAAATAATCTAAAATGTTGAACTTTATCCTAATATCTGCAATATAGTCATACATATATTATTACATACATAATTTTAAATATACAGCTGTATTTCTATTGAAAATCTCAATATAGTTAATTTTAATGATAAAATAATTGTAGCTTGGAAATATTAACAGTTAACAATAAATATTTGGAGAGTAATAGGCAAAGGATCGATATCTTTCGGGGTTATTTTTAATTCCACGTCATATTATTCAGCAATAAATATAAAAAATACAAAATTGACAAGGTATACATGGACACTAGCGACTCCATACAGATAAACAGTTTAAAAGTCTATCGTAATTGCAACGAAAATAAACAAAAACTTCATTACTTTATTTATTAAAGCGAAATAAATGTTTCTATCTATTAATTCATGCAAATAGTCTTTCATAAAAAATTAAAAACAATTAAACCTACCTGTTCTTAATATGAAGAGGATCATCGGTACATGCAAAGGTACACAACATGGTGCCGACTTCGAATTTTCCAGCAATACGTAACTGAAACGAAGTACAGGATAAATAATTTTCATTTTGGTCATGATGCTGTGACGGCTATTTGGGAGGGGGCAATTGCCCCTCTATTTTTGGCGCGAAAAATGAAATTTTTGTTTCATTTTAGCTGAATGAAACAAGGAATTATTAAAAAAGAACAGTGTAAAGGAAAGCTAGACAATTTTGTAACTAGTTTTAAAATTTTTTATCTACCCCTTATATTAACGTGTATTTTTAAATGTCTATAAATTTTCTATCCCCTCACTTCTTGAACCCAATAGCCGCTACTGCCATGATGAGCATTATAGACTTTATTCTTTCTTTAGACCTGGAGTAGCAATCAAGGCCACTTTCTAATGACTAAAAATTTAGTCGTCTATTTTTCTGTCAAAAAAATATCTCTGACTAAAAACAAAATGCGAAATAGACTAATTTACTTTCAACCAAGCGAAGCTTTAAAAGTGAGTATTTACCTCATGATTTCTCGAGAAATAAGCATTGAAAGAAAAGGAAACGGGAAAAAATAAAGTTGAATCTATCCCATAAGTTTTATTGCTTTTAGCATAACTAGCTTTCTTTTTGTTAATCTCTTACCAATATCAAAAAAATGGGTCTCCTATTTTTTTTCAGAGTGTACGGAAAATGGTTTCATGCATCGTATCTGTAGCCGTGAAATCTTTTTAAGATGTTGTCGTTACATGCTGTAGGAGAGTTAAACAGAAGTGACCACAGAGAAGATTCCGCTTTTTTTGTAAACTCAATAGATTACCGTCATTCATGATTTAGATACTTCTTTGAATACCATTGCCAATACACTTTTTCTCAATTTGAGTGAATTTTAGAAAATTGATGAATGTCCTGAGAAAAGAAACTGATACATCAACTGAGGTTTGGCTATAAAAACCATTTGGGGATTTTGATTAGATAGCTGTTTGATAAATGGCCTTAGTGAATTTGGTGGTTTACTGTTGTAGAGGGGAAAAAAGTTTTAAAGTCATGAAGGCAATAATTATGATAGTTTGATGGGGAGTGACCTTTTGGTGGCTGCCTAGGTGGTAAGAATATTTCCGATTATTTTGTGCAAAGAAGGACTAGCAGTTAATGAGCGTGTTTTGGTGTTCTTTACTTGTGTGAAAAAGTTTCCCGAGAGCTTTTCTATTAAATAGTCATTTACTTCAATTTGAACGGATTAATTTAAAATTTGAATTTTCTTTCGTGAGAATGCTTAGCTTTATGTTTTTGTGGTTACTGAAAACTAATTTCACGTTATTTTTCCTAAATTCAGAACAACGGATTTTTAATGCAGACTAAATTCAAAATATGGAAATAACTTATGAAACAATGGCAGTTCAGCTGGGACGATTGTGATTTGGAATCTGGGAGGAGGGTCAGGATTTACGTACGGATAAGAAATTTTTAATGTGTGGCAAATTTTTAATCTTCTTGACGTCACACGCGGTCTATTAACCCTTTATCCCGATAGATTAAAAATAAAACTAAACTCTTCATTATGCCCTTTTAGGCGACTCGATGATGCAGACCACTACACATTCAACTTCAATCTAACTAAAGATTATTACCTAAAAGAGCCTATAGTTCAAATCGAGTCGCGTGGTTTAAAATTCTGCAAAACAAAACAGAAAGTATCTGTCATGTCTGGAAAAAAACTTTTTATTACGTAACGACATATTATTACAAATTATTTTACATTTACAGGGTGCGAAATTACCCTTTTTAGTTATCTACATATATACATTATAAATTTCAATTTTTACTTAAATATTACAATACTTTTCTGAAGTGAACATTTTAATATTTTTAAACTCACCTACAGAATCATTTTAGGATTATTATGATCTAAAATATTCCAAATTAAAAAAATTATAAATGAAAAATCATTATTTAAAAATTGCGCAGTTTTGAAGCTATATTTGCGAAACAAATTTTTGTAACTTGCTTTAATCCGTGAAATTTATAATGGACTCTTCCAGCAATTATGCCTCAAAGTTTGAAATTTCTTATAATAAGGCATTATGTGTAGGTTACTAATATTCAAAGTTTAATTTTTGTCTTTATGCACACATTAAACTTTTAGTTTCAAGTATGTTTGATTTAAATCAATTGATTGTTTTCAAGTATTTTTTAGTTAGATGGGTGCTAGGAACGCTTTTGTGTTGAATGTGCACACTATATACTTGTCGCTGCACAAGTCAAGTCTCCAGCTTATTGATAAAATTGTGAGACTTAAAATATTCTGGGTCATTGAATTATGATTTTATAACAATACGTTATCAACATTTTTAGCTAATAAATGAAATAACTAGATCGAAAAAATAAAAATAAATGACATAATAATGGCTTTCTAAACACTCGCGCTATATAGTCATATTCAAACGAAGGAAAATTATTTCAGGTCAGTTTTAGCTAGTTGCATTTCATTTTTGTTGGCTTATTTAACAATCCCTTTGAACAGATCACAAAAAACAAAATAATTTTTGTTTCATTACATCCTTTATTTAACTATCATGCTATTCTTCCATTCATGAAATAAATCCATTATGTGCTATTATATGGGAAATCTGAGGAGTTATGACCCATCAAAACTAGAAAATGCTTTTTCCCCAAAAAGGTTTTAACAATTATGCTACTAGAGTGCTCGTCGTGATAATGTTTATATAATATGGAAGAAAAGCTACAGAGTACGGTACTCTCTATATCTTTAATGTGTTTACCAAATAAATTTTCTTCCTATTGAATTTTCTGATATATATTATGTGTTTCACAGAAATTTCAGAAAGGCGATATATAGAAAAATTACTGATAAGACTGAGATACATTCTTGAACTGGAGATAGAAGAGACAGAGAAAGAGCAAACAAGTCATTGATTAGCAGTTAAAATTCAGGAAAGTCAATGAAAAATTTTTCTTGTAAAGTGAGAAACAATTCTTTAACTTTGAAAGGTAAATGATAACTAATAACGTTCCAATTTCGAAAGCAATTATTAAAGCGCTTCGATATATACCCCCAGCAATCTGAATAATTCTGAATTTTCTGAACTCGGACCATACGTGAAGAAGAAAGTTGATGTCTATCTCGTCTTATTCGGTCTTTCTCTAAATGGTTCTATTTTTTTAGGAATCTGCCAGACTTTATCCAGCTGTACCATTAATTGCAAGACAAGCTACTGAGGACACTAATATATGTAAGTGGAAAGCTCTTCTTTTTTTTAAAAAGAGTGCTTTTAGTAAAATTGTTAACCTGTTTTCTGATCTTTCTGAATATTTAACAAACGGGAAAATTTTCGTACATTAAACCTCCTAGTCTCTCCCACTCGAAAATGATTTTTTTTGCGGGGATGTTGAAATTAAATTCTCAATTACGTGTACATACCAAATATCATTGACAGGATAATGATGTGCTCTCATGTATAATAACTCTTTGTATACAATATTTGATTTCACAATTCAATAATCTTGGATTTTTTGTTTATCGCATTCTTTATATTCTTGATTTTTACAAAGATATTTTAATATTTACTGACTCTTGAAAGGGCTACACGCAGTTATCCATTTGTAAATACAGCATTTGGGATGTATAATTCAGCTCTGAAGCGTTTGCCCCTGAGCCTTATGATAGTCATTGCAAAGGAAAATTTCAGGAGGAACTGTCTTCTGGTCATTTGGAGAAAGGTATTATTAGGTAAATTCGTGGTATGGCGACAGTTTTTTCAGAGTCAGTGTATTCATGAAGATCCGTGACGATAATTCTTTACCCAATGATTAATTTCTGTTTAAATGTCTGATCAATATGACAATAGTGTTTTTCCTTCAAAATCAACTTAAGTGATGGTAAATCTTAAACCATTTGTAAATTCTTGAGGATGCGATTGTTGTCAATCTTCTCGTCAGATTTTACGGAGTGTAGGGTAAAGTTGCTTAAATCTTACCCCTTAAAGAAAAAAGTGTACAAATTTTTAGTTTTAATTAATGAAGCACAAAAATTTGCTTTATTCATTAAAAAAGTTCAAAATACATTATTCTGTCTAATGAAATGAACCGATCTTTAGTAACATCGATACGACTAAGGAAACCGGTGTCTTAAGTCGTATCAACTATGTCACAGGTCGTACCAAGGAAGAAATTGAAACAAAAGCACCTTAATTTTCTGTTCTTTGAGTAAACTACTCTATTAAGAATAATATTTGGCATTTGTAAGAATCCCAAAAATATCTTTTGGTATCCATTCGAGACTTGTTCTAGTATCTTCTTTTCCGTTGCTTTTGTTAAATCTTTCGGTCTTCCAAATTTGACATTTAATTTTGTTCTAGAATGTGGCGTCACAGTGTTGGAATGTTACATTTTCGGCATACTTCATTGAAGCGTAATACTATTATGCAATTTTCCTAACACCTTGTCATATTTTCTTGTTTTCATGTATTATAGGAACGTTTTGCCAAGTTTATTGTCGCTATCTAAAAATTCGAAAAATGCACATTTCGCGTGAGATTTCGAAAAGAAAATCTTCTCTTTATATATACTTAATTATGTATCTCTAGACCTGGAAGAGATTCTTAAGGCTTACGAGGTGTGAATTACGCATTGTTCGACTGAGCATTGTTTGTGGTACGACTTAAGCAACACCACGTGTAATATTTTAAATAAGCATCATTGAGGAATGAATTGAACCAGATCGTCATAATTACGTAAAAGTAATTGTTAAAAACTCACAGAATGATACCCTAAGAAAT
The DNA here is from genome assembly GCA_013235015.1 of Araneus ventricosus. NCBI lineage: Eukaryota > Metazoa > Arthropoda > Arachnida > Araneae > Araneidae > Araneus > Araneus ventricosus. The sequence continues at coordinate 8,339 of BGPR01032500.1, read as the reverse complement.
AACAAAATTTTCACAATAATATTTATTGCTCCAAGTCTTGCGAAATGTGCACGAAAACTATAAGAAAACAATCAAAAACTTACTTTTTACTTTACTTCGAGTTTAAGTTGTAACGCATCGAAATTCCGTTCAGAATAATGGAGTTACATTTACTATACTAGTAGTAATCGCAGTGCCGTCAGCGTCTCTAATTCGACAAAATTCTTCAGAAATTCAGGTAATACTTACGCTGTGATACGACATAAGCAACCTTAGCGAAATAAATTTGGAATCTCCTGCCATAATGTTTTTATGTTAAGTCTTCATTTTTTTGGACATAATACATTTGTGTTCATAACGCTCCCACTGATTTGCTGGCAAGGAGAGACAATAAAAAACACTCAATAAAATATCTCAGACTTTTAATAGTCGATAAACTAAATTGGAATGCACACCTTAGAAATCTCTCAACCAAATCGCTTTGTCTCTACCACAACCTACAGAAGATCACGAGGAAAAAATTGAGAAAAGAAAGACAGAAGAGAAATAGCAGTGAAGTATTTAGGGTAAGTGGCCACTGAGTCTTAATATGACTTTTTCGCCCCTTGCGGTCGTTAGTGACTTAGAAGGTGTAAATGGCGCCCTGTGGAAACGCATTTTTTTTTTTCTGCTCCAGCATATTGGGCATTCAAAAGTATTTGTAAGTGTTTTTCGTCAGTTAAATGTATAACTGAGAAATAATTCCAGATTAGAAACAGCATATTCTCTTTTTATTCATGGCCAATTTCTTGCACGAATTTGGATAATAATCAATATTTTTATATACTCATAATAGGTTTCGAACACCCTAGAAACGTTTGTTCTATTAATATAAAGGAACAAAAAGTACAAAATATTTAATTTGAGCTTTCTTACGGCAAATGAGAAATTAGAGAAAAAGGTTGAATTAGAGCAACATTTTTCAAATTTATGAAACTTTATCGTACTTGCGGCACCTCAAGACATATTCCGATTGCTATCAAATTTTATATTTGTCTTTTTTGTAACCAGAGGCAACTGTTGCTCACTATTATAAGTTAAAAAAAGAAAAAAATGTTTTTTGTTCCACCCTATCATTCACTGTTTTAAGAGTGTTTCTCATTGACATAATTTCAGATATTGCGAAAGAGAAATAATATACATGGTGATTTAGAGTTAATCTGCTAACCAAAACGGGGGCCTTGAAAGCCCATGTAGAACATAAAACACTATATCTACCCTGTTCCATCTCTAACCGTTAAGTAGTTATGGCGGATAGACAGAAAATGAGCCAAATGTTAAAAAAATCTCAGTATTGTAAATTTCTGAAAGACTTGCACAAGCAACATTCACAGATTTTGAAAGATCAGAAGAATTTCTTTAAAATGGATTCATTTTCAATAGGATATCTAGATTTCAAGGCTAGTTACAAAAGCTAAAACATAGACGAAATGTAAGATCGAATTGTCGCTAAAATCTTTAACTGGTAATATCCTAAGCAAACTTCCGGCTACAATAGATACAATTTTCAAAAGACTTGCTCATTCCATATGCTTTCGAATGAGCTTGAAATAAGCGTATCGGCGCTTTAGCTCAGGAGGAATTTATTTTTTTGTTTGAAATACTTCACCGAAATCGGCGTTTGTCGAAATCGCCTAAGGTACAATAGTCGGCCCTAATTTCAATTCCCTGTCTGCCTGCCGCCTACAATTTTGTCAAATTCTAGAGCAAAAGATTTAAATCCGAACCTGAAAATTAGTGTTTGCATGAAGTTTACAAACATAATGAAAACAAAAGAAGTTTGTTTTTTAACATGTCTGCTACAAAGGAATATGCAGAAAAGAAGAAAATTAGGGACGTATCATACATCTATGAATAAAACGTATGCTTTCGCAAAGAAATTTGATATCCACAGACGTTGTTGAAATTGACGGCCTTCACACCCAATTCATGGTCTTGCCAATTTACAAACTGAAAACACCGTAGTACATACTGAAAAATTATTTTTAGTTTATCGGCTAAAGAAAAATCAAATACCTGTATACGTTTGCGGTTTCACTTCACCAACCATAAAGTTACTAATTTTTGTCCTTTATTAGCAATTAAATACTTATCATACCTAAAATGACAGTTAGTTGCTAGGGTAGAACTATATTAGTTCAATCGGGGAGTAAAATCTTAATTGTTTTCTGATACAGCAGATGTGCTTACCCGCAAATAAAGACGAAAATTCTTCTGGTGCAGCAATCTGTATTGCAGGTAAGGAAAAATATCACCGAACGGAATGGTCAAGTCTTACAAATTGGGAATATCTGTGCGATAAACTCTAGCTTCAGCAAACCTCAAACAAAGAAATTTAATGGTATCAGATCTGGTGTTCTAAGTGGTCAGAGGAATACATCCATATTATGAACCTACACCGGATACTCCTAAATCCCGAACGGCATACGAGGAATGTGCAGGAGCTCTATCGTGTTTGAGAATTATTTCCGCTTATTGAGATGCAGTAATGATATCCAATTATCCTGCAAGCGGTATTCCTAAAACTCCAAATGAATTTTGATCGTCAGATGATCCTGGAAAACATGTATGGCCTATCAAGCGATTTCCAACCTTCTCAAACCAAACATTAGGTTAATTGACTTTCTATTTACCCGCGAGTGGAATACGTAGGCAAGAAGGTTGGGAGACATCTGCTCTGCGTATCCGAGAGAGTTCATATGAAGATAGTTACGGATTTGCCTACGATCCATTTAACATCCAACAACCTTAGACGGCTGTTTTCTTCAATAAAAACCGATTTCAGCCGTTTTTGAGTAATCGTGTTAACGAAAAGCAGACTTCCGAAAATGTTTCTTTTGTATTCCTGCAGGTCAAAAACTTGGAGATTCATCAAATTCTCGAGGTTGAATTTTTTGAATATTACAATATTCCTCTCCATAAACGAGAAAGTAAAAATAGAGTCAAATGATTCAGTACTCCAATGTTGTGTTTGAATAAAGTTAAAATCAGCATGAAATGAAGGCTGTTATGGAATCAGGAACTAACTACCATTTTCTGAGTATTTTTTACAATATCCAAGAATATATAGCTTTTGATTCAAAACTGAATTTTACTAATTATATAATCTGTATACTTAACAAAATTGGCTAAACCAAAGAATGAGTTCCTCAGCCCCATTCCTTGGATCGATTTCGCCAACTATTCTTTTACATGAAATCTCATGACCCCTGGATTCGTCGTGAATGGTCGTGTTCCCCCTACCACCCTCCATTTTTGAGAGAAATTTCAAAAACACTACTTACCCAAGTAAAACACTATATTGCTCAATATTGTAAAGATTTGTAAAATCAATATTGTATAATATTGTTTTACAATATTGAAACAGTGTAAAATGTATGACTTTTTCGTATTGCTCATTATAAGGTTTCAATTTTGTACAATAATGAGCAATATTGTACAATATATTCAACCTAGTTTCAATAGTGTACTATTTATTCCCCAAAAACTATAAATAGTATTCCTAATACTATTCCTAATCCAATACCTGTATTAAACCTAATTACTTATTATATGCGGTATGAAAAAATAACTTGCTTTCATACCGCATCACCCGATTACTTAATAACAGACATTTGTTACTCTTACTTACCTTGGAGTCTTTCCCCGTACCACTTGATTGGCTAATGATTCGCCTTAAACACTCAGACAGCGAGATATTAAGCGCTCAGGATATATTATGGTAACGGAGCTTGGCTCGATACGATAAATTTTCCCATCTTATTTTGAATTGACTTCTTAGTTTATTAACTTTTAACAATTTCGAGTTGGGAATATTGTTTGAAGTCAAAGAGGGAGCGATTTTCGCTTGTAACTTAGATTTGCTATTGGAATAAATTAAAGAATTAATGCTCAAAAGTAATTACTTTAAAAAAAAGAAAGCTATTATTTTTCAACAGATATTGATTGTTTTTTTTTGTTTATGAATGTTGAAATTTCGACATTAAGAAAAAGATATTTTATAGTTCTTTGTGAAATGCGAATGATTTTGGCAAGTACTATACTATTTGGCTTGTTCTAGTAAAAGCTAGAATAGAGAAATTTTAATATGTAAATATTTTTATAAATATACGTAGCTAGTTTTTTTCAAATAAACATTATATATATTGTTTAACTAAATTAAAAGGAGGACGATCTAGGACATTTCATTAAAAACCGGATATTTTTAAAAAGTGAGAGAAGGAATCAAATTAGATATGTACAAAAGTATCCAGGTTGTCTGGTCACTTCATGTAAAAAAAACCCCGGACAACAAAACGTTGTATTATATTGTTAAATGCAGAATTTACAATATTCTCTTCATTATATTAATAAACGTTGATAAACGTAGAATTTACAATATAGTTTTCTCCATACCGTTCAATGATGTTCACTGTAGAATTTTCAATACTGTCTGCAAAACATTGTAAAATGTTAAACAGTATTCTGCATCTTATTGAAAAATTGTCCCAGCGAATTTTTTGAAATAAAATCTAATATAAAATGATTTATTAAGATATAACTAATATTTTTACCCCACAATTTTACGTTAACAATACTTCAAAGAAATTCAGTCCTTCTTGAATAATATTCATTATTATACAATATTATTGAATCCATATTCGGTATTCCTGTGTATTCACGATATTATTCAATATTGCCCAAACTATTTTACAATATTGGGGGCTACTGGGGTAAATGCACATTCGTCACGGGGAGAAACCTTGACACTGTCCCGCAACTAAGGGATCAATTTCGCCAATTTTTATTTCATATGAAAGCTGATGATCCCTAGATATGTCCTAAATGTGCACATTCCCCCCACAATTTCGAGAGAAAACTGAAAAGCACTACTTTACTGTACATTATTTATGGGGTGAATCCTTCACAGACTCCCCACACTAAAGGGTCTTTTTCACAATTTTTTTCTCCAATTTTCATTTCATATGAAAGCTCATGACCCCTAGATACATCCTAACTGGTCACATCTTCTCACATTTTCGAGAGAAATCTTAAAAGCACTACTTAACTGTAATTCTATATGGGGAAAACCCTTGGCATAGTCCTCCAGCCCTAATTACAAAACCAGTTTCCCCAATATTTAGTTCATGACCCCTAGGTATGTCATCAATAGTTGTGTTCCCCATATCGGCATCATTTCCGAGAGATAACACAAAATAAAATTTTGACACAGTCTCACAGCCTCAACAAATGAACCAATTTCGCCACTTTGTAAGTATAACTACGGGCTGCTAATATCACTGGCGAATAGTTGGTCGCCAAAGGTGGCTAGCATACCAGTTATAATGCAATAAGTAGCTTTAGAACTTTGCAGAATTGTAAGTTTGTTTCTAACGTTTTACAGAAATAGTGATATATAAAAGCAATAGTCTCCAATTGCATGGCTGCATCCCAATAATTTTTGTGTAAATTTCATTCTAGTATTAAATACACGTGGGTTAAAATTGATTTTAATGTAATCATGTGCAATTTTACAGGTGGCTATGTAGTTCCGAAAGGGACGACTTGTGTTGTTTTTTTGTACTTCTTACATAGAGACGAAGACGTTTTTCCTGAGCCCAATAAGTTCGATCCAGACAGATTTTTGCCAGAAAATAGTTCCAATATACCTGAATACGGATACATACCTTTTTCTGCTGGTATAAGAAGTTGCATAGGTGAGACACAAGACATTCTTAAACACTTACAGTTCTAACTTGTTTTCTTACTTGGTCTAATATTAATTTGTCGCTCTGTAATTCAAAAATACGAGTATACTAAATTTATTTTTTCATAAAAATTACATCTTTACGGAAATGAAAAAATTCTGTTTTTAATAATTATCTTAATACATCAGCCATTATATTGTCGACTTGTGCTTTGCCTTAAGTTTTCCTATGTTTGCTGTTTCGAAAGTTCGTCTTCTGTTTTGAAAAATCAAAAGAAATCTAAGGAAAGTTCCATATTTCCGGATTCATCAACAACTAAATATGTAAATAAAATCAATTAGATTTATACTGTATTTATGGGAAAAAATGCACCAAATGACAAATTATGTGAATGAAATTCTTAGATGTATCAAAAGTTCAACGACTCACTTCATAAAGCGCCAACAAATTGCAGAACAAAATTGTATTTGCAATTATAGTGATCTTCTATCTCAAACAGAAAAGTATACCAAATCACATCGTTATTAGCATTTGTAGTTGTTGTAATGATATTTGGTGATAAGTTGGGGTTAAGATGGATTTTTCTATTAAAATATTTATAGTGACTCTCGTTACATCATGCAGAAAAAGGGGAAAACGACTGGACGTGAAAAATCCCGCTGAACTGTGGGTAAGTCGATCACAAAGGCATTTTGAAAACTTAAACGATGGTAATGAGCCGTGACACTATGTGGCACTGAAACAGACACCTTGCATATCAGGTTTCTGGTGATGAACGACATTTTTCATCACAGATTCACCCTTTCAGGGCAAACCTTAAACACGAAGTTTCACTGTTATGCTTTTCAGTGCTTGAGGAAAAAACTTTGTCCAAGGTGACCATATTTGTGATGCGTGAATAAATGGATTATATAAGAAGAATGCCAGCAATATTCTGGCACATGTCATTAGTTTCTTTATTGACATTCTTTTTATTTCTGTGCATTAATAATGTATTTATTTCTTTCTGTAGGTTATAAATTTGCAGAAATAGAAATGAAAACTGTCATTTGCTCAATTTTAAGAAATTTTACAATCGAATCTCTAGATGAAAGGGACAAGATACAGCCAATATTGAAAGTTGCACTTCACCCTTCCGAACCCATTCGCCTAAGAATAAGATACAGATCTATTCTAAAACACTAACGAATCTTTAATTGATATGAGCAATCCTGAGAAGTACAAATAAATATATGCCGATTTATTATGCAATTTATTCTGTCTGCTTTCGCTTATCATATCGTTCCTTCGGACACTTGCCTTCTTTTCATTTTGATTTTTTTTACCTTGTGTTACTAACTTTATTTGTAATTTAACAAAATTTACATAATGATATTAGTGAACTTTATAATCTCATTCTTGTAATATACCGTGAAATTACTTTTTGATTTATTAACACACTAAAGACGGATCACGAGTTTACTAGTGTAAATAGGAAAAAAATACACTCGAAAACATGAATTACCTTGTCCGTCCTTAACAGGTGGTGTACAAAACACGAGTTAACTCGTTATCTGTCCGGAATGTTTCGAGTATTCCAAATTTTTCTTATGCATTGCAGATAAAATTATAGGCATTTCTCGTCTTTATCCTTTTAGTTTGCATCCAATTTCTAGTCAATTAATTTGTCAGTTATTCTGATTAGTTTTTCTGTTATTTCTAGTCAGTATTTCTACCAATTAAGCAAGACAAGCAATTAGACAAGACATTCAATGAACAAGAATCTAGTAGCAGCAAGATCCCGTTTATTGACGAAGCACTTACTAAAAAACATTCTATTTGCAACTGATTATTGCCAGATGTATTTACTTCATCTCATTTATAACTGATGACAGGTGCATGGCGCGTCTCACTGCAATTGCTTCATATTATTTCATGTTCGATTTCAACTCTGATTAACAGGTAGAACAGTTTGAAACACGTATGAAAGACATTTTATTTAAATAATCTCCTCAGTATTATAGACAATCGCGTGTCACAATTATTGGTTCCTTTTTCCTCCTATAAATTTAGTATTTATGCTTTAAGAGATTGGAAGGGATTTAAAATTCCTTTCATATTCTTCAGAAAAAAGTTCATTAAAATCTCGATTTTCTGCGATTCCTATGCAAATATATTTGATGTCTTCATTTATAGTATTTAATAAATAATTCACTTGCATGCATTAAATTTTTATATAGGTTTATTTATTTTATTTTATGTTTGTAACGATGGAATTACTTATTCGATTTTTCACTCACTTATAGATGTGCTAGTTTTGAAGACGTGTGTCTTCGAAGAAGATAATACACAATTTTAATATTTTCAGAACTTGATTATCAATTAACTGATAAACTGAACTGAATTTTTATTCCACACAAGTGGCGCCATCTCAATGTGAATTCGAGAAAATATGGATGTCAAGATTCCATAATATTTATTACGAAGTATTATTAATTAAATACTAAAAAGTAGAAAACAATTAAAATAAAAATAATATCTACTTTTGAGTACACTAATAAAACTGTTTTTTAAGTATGTTTTTATTTGTAAAAAAAATTGTATTCTTCCTTTGAAGTTTTTATGCACGAAGCTTGCTCGAGCTGCCATCTATTG
>BGPR01032499.1:0-17471 GCA_013235015.1 Araneus ventricosus | reverse complement strand
TTCGTGTTGAACGTCGTCATCATCCGCAAAGTGTTTGCCTCCAAGGTATTGTTTTAGTGGACCAAACAGAGGAAAATCACTTGTGGCTAAGTCTGGTCAACATCTTTGAGGCAAACACTTTGCAGATGATAACGACGTTCAACACGAATGATGGATGTGGATGAGACAGCAACCCAAAGAATTTTATGCAGCTGGAATTGGGGCGCTGATAAAACGATGGGATAAGTTCATCAACATTGGTGGAGATTATGTTGAAAAATAAAATTGTTTCCAAGTGATTATCATGGTAAATTATTTTTTTCTTATTTTTTTGTGATTTACTCAATGACTTACCCTCGTATTTTTAAATTCTTAGTTTAAGAAGTAATAAAAAAATTTGCTAATATTAATTAGAGCAAGAAAAAAGATTCTTCGTATTTTACCTCACAATTATTCTGTGAGCATGAAAAAAAAAGCGTTCTTCGCATTTTGCTGCATGATTGTCCTGTTATAGCATACATATGTTAACATAGTAATACAACATGTATAACAATATTGGCATCTATATGCTAACAGAAGAACAAAAGAAAAATATAAAAATTTCAATAATGTTACACATAGACATTGATAGTAAAGAAAAGATTCATATCCTTGAACAGGTTTTGATTGAAATCACATTTTTTTGTTTTTAAATAAATAAAAAAACTCCCAAATCTAATAGTTTTCTATCTAACAGATATGATTTGGTGATTTGTCAATGGAAAATTATTCTTTCACTTATCTCTTAACAGTTTGGACACCGTTATAACTTTTGAGATGTGTGAGCTAAATTCTTGATGTCCTGAATTCGGAAATTCTTCTCGAAATAGATATAAGAATCTACGTTTTCCTTTTGAAAAGACGGAGATTGAAAATATGACAGGAAGAAAAAAAGTAAAGAGGAAAAAATCTATAACTTGGAAAGAAAAAGAACCTACACTGTTCAGTCAGTATATCAGGAAAAAGCGATTTATTTCGAAGTGGATGGGGATTGAACTTTCAAAATACGCTTCAAAATTATTAATAGAGTAATTTTACTTCTTTCACAGATTAATTTTAACAGTTTTTATGGTTTCCCTTTCGTTCTAAGCCTATTATGTTTAAGTATTTCCAAGATTAAACATGCGAATATTGTAATAGAGACTCACTATTGATTTTTATGTGATTTTACTTTTTTCCTTATACTTAATGAATTATCATTATTTGTAACTGTTGAGATGAAAACAGGTACTAGGTAATCACATTGACAGCAGAAAAACGGTGAAGTCCCAGAAAACAAGTTGATATTTCATTTATTAATTTTTTCGCATTTTGGTAATTTCTAGGTTATAGTAATATATTACAACTTAAATATTTATTAACACAAAAGAAAAGACATTTTTTTATCCTTAAAAATTTCACAGGAATCGACATAACAATGAGAACAAGTGTACCTCTTTGAAAAAGAATAACAAAAAAAGAAGAAAAAGCCGTAATAATACACTCAGAGTGATAGATAAATGTAATTTAAGGAACGATTTACAAATAGGTGATGAAAAGGAATTAATAAGGAATCTTAAACGGCCTTACACAAATTCTATAAAAGCAACACTGAAATGTCGTTATTTTCTAAACGTAAAATGGAATTTCACATCTGAACTTTGGGTTAATTTTACAGATTCTGTTGAGTGCGAAAAGTTATTTTATGTTCATCAAAGCAAAATAAGTAAAATAAACCAACTTAGATTTTCCAAATATTAATTTTGGGTAGTAAACAATAAGTTCTATATAACATGCGAATCTTAAAATGCGAAAAGACTCATTATATATTAAGCTCGGTATTATTACAAAGGTCTTCTGGTGGGTGTACCTGAATGTAATACAAAAAGCAGAAAAATAAAAAAGAATAACTCTTTATTCCACGAATATTTCAGGAAACAAAACGTAGCACAGGTAACAAAACTGATCACCACCTTTATAAACTAATAATACAAGTAGACAGCAGATCACTAATAAATCTCAGTAACAACACTTTCAATAGCGCTCAAAGTCCATCAGCTCATCAGCTTGCACTGCGGTCAAAGCTCCAAAGACGACTGACTCTTCAGACATAGACTTTTCTCGAAAGTTCTTGATATTCTCGTTACTAGTAGAGATAGGGTCATAATTCCGGCATTTTCTGGAAGCCTCGTTTGTCGCCAAGGTCGGGGTTCATTGGCTTGACTTATAGTGAAACCTCTGTAAAACTATCTTTTCTGCCATAAGATTAGCATGTTTGGGAACAACTTTACAGCCTTGTAACAATATTCTAAAAATTATGCATTATTAACACAATCTGTCTTTCTGCATATTAGTTTAGAAGGTGGCAGAAATTTAATCTTGACAACAGAGTTTTAAGAACAGAGAGGATGAATTCGCATATCGTATTTATAAAACTATGTGCATTTCATGTTCATAGAATGATTTGCTTTGAATGCACTCATTAGCTTAATTTTCATGGAATTTCTCAATATTTAATTTTCTCATCTACTTATTTAATTTCCTCAGAAGCATTTTATTAATTATTATTAACATTAAACTTTTTTGATGCCTTTTCCTTTTTAAAATTCAAAAATTTTATCCAGACATTTCATTCTCTCCAAAGCATTTTATTACCTTACTAGCAGATATGCCCGGCGTTGCTCGGAATAAAAATATTTTCCAAGTACTTATATAGTTTATAAGTCCAAGTACTTATATCACTTTCAGTTTACTAAAAGTGTTTTTCGCGGAAGCGTCTTTGGTTGACTTACGTTAATCCACTGACCCTTTGGACCAGCAGTGAAACACCCTTCTTCTTTTTCTCTCCTTAGTTTCAACCACCTGGCAAGAATCTCTTAGTCCTTTGTATTCCATTTTCCCCTCCCCATCATTGATACGGCAACAGCAGAAATTCTTTCATATCTTTTATTTTTTACCATTATCCGGACTACAATTCTCTTCTCTTTAGTGTATTTGTCACTGACAGAAAAAAACGGCATGTTCTTTCTTTTTCTCTTTAGGTCTTCTCCCTCCGGTAGGAAGTGGGCTCAACAATCTTGAAGGATTTTAAACACTCAATATGATTATTAAAAATTTGTAAAATTAAATGAAGCATCGCGGAAAGAGAGTAATTAACATCATTGTGTTGTAGTGCAAACATTTTGAAAGAGGTATATGCTACGAAATAAAAGCTAAATAAAATTTCTGTCTTTCTGTTAACATTCAAAGAAAACAATATATTTATCATAACTTTCACAATGGTAAAAATACCGGAATGAAGGATTTGATAAAACGATCAATGGATTGAATTTAATTGCAATAACAGAAAGCATTGTTACAAATTGTGTATGTAATACATTTCAAGTGTTTATTAAATTAAGAAAAAGAACGCAGAACATTTAAATTGAAATCATTAGAAAGATAATTTTCTGCTCTTTAAGATAGTATGTGAATAATCTACGTGCAATATACTTTTCTGAAATTATTGGCTTAGATAAAACGCCGAAAATTGGTTTAATTTTCATTATTTAATTAGATATCTTAGGAAGTAATTTTTTTGAAAGTTTGAAAAAAGTAGAATTAACCTAGAAACGTACCCCAGACTGGCAAGTGCAAATTTCATGTCAAGACTATTCACCGTTTAGGAGGAGTTCTTGCGACAGATAGACCTTAAGAACATCTCCCCCCCTTTTTCCCCCTCTTCCTACGATAGGAACTGGACTAAGTAGCCTTGAAGGCTTAGCGCACACTCAATAGGATCTGTTAAAACTTTGTGAAAATTGAACAAAACATCGAGAGAATAATTCACTAACGACATTGGATAACTGTGTAACCGTACTAAAAGCTGTAAATGCTACAACAACCAGAAACCGGAAGTGAAAAGTCTACTTTGCTGTTTATGCTCAAAGAAAAAAAATATTTTCTTATATTAACTTTAACACTGGCAAAAGCCCGCGCGAAAGAGTAAATTGGCTTAAATTTATTTCTATAAGAATAAAAAATATTGTTAGAAATTGCGTTAAATATATATTTTTAAACCTTAATAACAATAAAAGAAAACACTTTATCGCAATGAAATTAATATAATTAAAAAGATAATTTTCTGCTCTTTAAAATGGCATAAAAATAATTGTTTTCTAATAAATATTTCAGAAGTTATTGGCAAAAAACGTCTAAGCTTTAGGCTTAACAGTGGCTGATTTTCGTTAGTTAATTAAATATCTTAAGAACTAATTAACTCTGAAACTTGAAAATAGCACCGTTGACCTAGAAATGTGCTCTAGAACGTCGTTTGCAAATTTCATGTGGCTACGGTACACGGTTTAGATGGAGTTCTTGTGACCGACTGACAGGCGGACAGACAGACAGACCGACAGATACATGCATTTTCTGCTTTATATTATGGATTACTTTTGTAATTTGATTTCATAAGAAATATGTGGTATGTTGAATATTCTATTTTTTTGTGAATCAAATTTTTACTTCTAGTTTCCGAAACGCAGTTTTAGGATTTTCATTGGCTCACGGACAAAATCATATAACGACTATTTGAAATAATGCGATTTTGCTTGTTTTACGTTTGTAAAGAAGAAATTTCTAATCAGTTTTTCACTTACTTTCCTAATATGTCAGAATTTTAACCCCTTAACAGTCGTGTCCTTACGCCGTACATGCATCGATTTATAGTATTTTTAGTCTTAGAAACTAAAATCTTTAATTAGCTTCAGAATTTGACACAAAAATTACGTAAAATCCATAAGTATCTGAAATATTCTATGCCTTCTTAGATGAATGAAAACGACAGCCCCTTTCCAAAACAGGAAGGGTCATCTTTTTAGATAATAAAGAAAATAAAACTGTTACGTTGTTGACACTTTGCTCATTTATGTGTTTTCGATGGCAATACACTATTTCCAGGACTTAATTATCAATTAATCGATTAATTTAATTACATTTTATTTCGTACGAGTTGCATGCCCTGATAGTAAATTTCAGCAAAAATCTATTTCAAGATTCCATAATATTTATAATAATGAAGCAAAGATTAAAAAGTAGAAAATATAATTAAAATAAAAAAATCTCTACTTTTCAGTGCTTTAATGAAAGCGTGTTCATAAAAAAATTGTTTTATTATTAAAAAATAAGCCTAATGAAGTTAATTTTTTCAGAAAAATGTTTTTAAAAATTTATATAACAAGAATAAACAACCAGAGACAAATGAGTTGTATCACAATGAAAATATTCCGCCAAATCAAAAGCGAAAATCAACAACACAACTAAATAAAAAAAATGCTGTCTGCTCTATTATCAAGTAATTTTGTCTCAATTGCAAGGTTTAAAAAACATAAAAGCAACTCGGAAAGAAAGCAAAACAACTAAATAAAAAAATGCTGTCTGCTCTATTATCAAGTAATTTTGTCTCAATTGCAAGGTTTAAAAAACATAAAAGCAACTCGGAAAGAAAGCAAAATGTATAATTAATTATAGTACATAAAAAAGGAAATAAATATTTAAATATTAAACTTAAGATTTAAGACGTCATTGAGAATAAAGTAATGAGCAGAGAAGAAAAATTTATGAAAAATTCCACTGAATTTAAGAAAGCGGAGCAACATTTAATTGGTGAATTCAAGGAATTATATTTTTAGGGATGTTTAATAGAAGTGATTCAGTTACAAATTTGCATCATTAGCATAGAAATAGCTAATTAATACTTCGTAATTTCTTCGTAATTTTTTCCATTTTCTTTCAAAATTATTTTATTTCACATAATGTCTGTTAATTTAGATTTTTTGGTGAATATTTCGGAATGCTTTTAGTATTTCATATTTCGTTATATTTCTTCTTACTTGCTTCAGAATAAAAGATCTTCTGCTGAGAACTTAATGTAAGAAAATCAAAATTTCTTGCTTTTGAGACAACATCATAATTCTATATTTAATAGTCAATAATTAGTATGAATTATACTGAGTAACTTCCTGAAACACTTATTTTGTAATCAAGAGCAAATTTTTTTCTAAATCCTCGGATACGTTTAAAATTCAATATCAGATGTGAAAAAACCCCCAAAGAATTTCCAACGAACCTTTCATTGCTTATACGACAAAAAGCCCATGCTCCCGGGAGAAGCGGGAACCCGTTTGCTTATCCGGCGACTTCTTATCCACGTATACTAGCTCCCACGGGGATACTAAAGCATCCCATGGTGTCCCCGGGCAATACTAAAGTGTAAACTAACCTAAGAACGAGCCATCCCGCTCTGCCTTAGCTTCGGGTTCCATAAAGACTCGAGTACTGAGGCTGGAGTCCTAAAGGCCATTACCTGCCACGTCCTGACCCCTCCCGAAGTAGGTACTTTCTATCGCTGGAGGAAGGAACTCAACTTCCCCCCCATTTCTGTACCCACGTTCAGGAGCGAGAACCCGCTTACTTATGCGGCGGCCTCTCGTCCACGTACCCGTGGGCCTCCCCGGGAGGATACTAAAGCATAAAGAACGTTTTTGTGAAGGGTTCGTAAAAATTTATTAAATAGTTGATTTTTTATTTATAAAGAAATACATGAAAATTTTTCATATATTTTATGAAAATTTTATGAAAATTTTTCACCCTGAGCTATGTCGGGTGTATGCACAAAATATTCCATATACAAAATGTTAAATACACAATTGAGTTACTAAAATACGAATACTTATAGTGTGGTCAAGATTTATTCAGTTTTAATAATAAACTGATTTTACCACCATCATTGTATGAAAAAAAGGCTTGTTCCATCAGGGAGAAAAATGGGAGCGTGGTTATGTAATCAGAGACGAATGACGATTTTATGATGTCTAATTCCCTATTGAAAATTATACCAAAGTGCGTAGGAAAAACTAGGGATACTTGATCCTACGAGATTTTCTCAGCTTGTGAGATAATTGGTAATTTTTGTGTGTCATTTTTATTTGCCCTTTGGTTATATGGTCTATTGGAGGGGTTTTTCATTTCAAGCTTAAAAGCCATTGGAATGATGTGTAGGTAAATATATATTGGGGGGGGGGGGCAAAAATTAATTTTCCATTTTTCATTCCTCAGTGGATAGGAAGTTTACTATTGAATATATGATGAATTAAAATACTTCGGAGTTTTAAGCATACTTCTAGCATTAATTTGATATGCTATGTTATGCAGAATCATAATTCTAAGTGGTTTAATTTTTAGATTATTTAGAAAAAGTCAAGTTAGGAATATTTGACACTAAAGAGTTAGGGATACAAGTGAAGGGTTTTTGCAAACTTTGCTGTCAATATAAAAAGGAAAAAGTACAGAACGTAAAGCTAGGATATCTCTATTGACACTATCAAAAATTATTGCAGCTCCGATGTCGTAGCCGACCGAAGCACATTTTGTGGTTGGGATCAGTTTTCTGGTGCGTGGAGTTTGTCGGCAATATGACAATTCAAATATAAAGAATAATTACTTAAAAATTGTTTGCTAGTAATTATTTACCTGAATATAATTTTTTAATATGATAATTTCAAATAATGCAAATAATTATTTTAATAAGAATTTTAAAAAGAATTGAAATTTAACCAATCTATTTTTTCCTCGCCTGAAAATTTTATTTATTTATTATTTGAATAAAAATCTTTTGCTCGAACTATTTGTCATCGTTTGGTTTTATTTAACGTTTCGCCAATTTTATTAAGTTTATCTTTCTTTCTTGATTTGAATTTTCTATTAAAAAATATATTTTTCCTTTTGCTTTTAATTTTCTTTAAATATTAGAAGAACCGAGTAAGTCTATCAAGCTTCTCTATTTTTAGTTTCGTACAACATTTTTTAGATACTTTTTTTCATTTTGATTCTATTCTTTTTTTCTAATTTTCCCAAACCGGCATTTTTTTAACGCGCTAACGCCGCTGCTAGGTTCCCAGTTCCATTGCTGTAATTTTTATCATTTAATTAAATCAATATTTTAATTCTTTATTAAATTTTGAACTAATTTAATTTAATAACTAGATTTAATTTAATGACTAGACTAATTTAATTTATTAACTAGATTTTACTAGACAACTGCGTTTTACAGATTCCATATCATTTTTTATTTGTTTCTTTAATATTTTTCGATAATAAACACCCTTTGTACTTCAGTAGTATTCATAGTATCTGAAGTTCAGTAGTATCTGAATTTCGCGTACATACAAATTATCAAAAGAATTTAAATACTCTTTGCATGTAGAGTCAAGTATCCCTACCCATAGGGTCAAGTATCCCTAAGGTTAGGGATACATGACCCTATACTATTTCAAGAAATGTATTTATTTTATGATTAAATTAGATAAGTACATTTATCCTTCTTAAAAACAAATCTTTTTATTTTGATAAAAATTCAAATATTCGAGCAATACAAGAAAAAGCAAAACTAGGGCCAAGTATACCTCGTTTCCCCTATAATTTGCCATATAATCTCTAAAATAATAATAACGGAGAATGTGTCTATGTGTAGTGGCGCTCAGCATGGTACATCTGTAAACAAGGTCCTCTAGAATGGTAATTAGTGTATAAGGAAATATATCCATTAATTTAAATGATTATGGTTGTTATGCTTAAATTCTTTTTATCAGCATGTTTCAGTCCAACTAACTTGCTTCTGGACGTAAAACGTGCAATGCCATTTGAAATGTTGAAATCCAATGCATATTTTGCATGAAAAATAAGGAAGTGAAGTTGGTGCCGACGACGTTCAATTAGATGATACGGACATTTATTTGACTCCATTAGGTACGTTCATGTAGACAATGAACAGAACAGGTGCGAGGCCTCTAAAAGAACAAGGATTAAATGTCTACTACAATTTGAAGTTTATACATTTTCTTTATTTTTGTTTAAAACCCACACCGGTCCGGCCTACCCGAAAGAGTGTAAGGCCTTTAGCAGACAGGTGGGGAAATACATAAGAAATACAAAAAAAGTCAATATGACACAATACACACAAAAGCATCACAAAGACAGCACAGAATGTTACAAACACTGCAGAAAAAAGGGGCAACAACAAAAGTAAATTAAGTAAACCAAAACACACACACAAGGGAAAAAAACAAACCAAATACGTCATCAATGGATAGTACATCTAAAGAGAACCATAAATCAATTCAATTTTGTTTAATTTCAATCACCAGATCTGGAGCCAACATTAAAAAATTCAAAATATTTAAAAAGAGGAGCCTCCAGAGTGTATCTAAATGAATAAAACACAAGTACAAGTTCAGAGCAGTACAACAGTAAAAAGAAGGAGGCAATAAAATTTTTGTAAGGTATCATTAAAAATTTACAAAAGGGGCATTAAAAACAGACTCCGCGGTCCTTCACCAGTCCAGGAAACAATAAAAGGCATAAAAGTCAACAACATACAAGAATAAAATGATCGAATTTTAAAAATAAGAAGGAACATTTATACATTGTTAAGGTAACCATGAATATAAAATTATGAATAAGAGATTCAATTGAAATTATATTCTTGACGAACAAGATGGTCGCCGAAGGCGTCTATTTTTAAATAAACTGGAATCTGTTTTAGAATAGATTACTTATAATGTGAAAATTAATTTTGCGAAAACGCAGCATCAAATTTTTTTGTGAATAAAAATGTATATTAAGAAATTTTTGCAGTTGGCTCCTTACCGCATAATTACGTCCAATTAAAGTACTCTTACTCTTTCAGAATTGAAACATTTAGATTACAACAGAGTAGAAAATAATAAATTTCTGATTCACATAAATAATGAACATCAATGATAACATTTATCTTCCCTTAATTATTTACTTTTCCTAATTATTTACACACTTTCATTTAACTTGACCCGTTTCATGTTTGTAAAGATGGAATCTTGTAATAGATTTTCCTTCATTTCTTGACGTGCTAGAGTTTTGAAATTTTGCACACTTGCTCGTTATCGATGAAAATATATTATTTTAATATTTTCAGAATTTAATTATCAGTTAATTATATTTATATTTCAAATGAGTGGAGTCATTTGGCAGTGAATTTGAGAAAAATTGATTAAAAGATTCCATTTTTAGATTAATGACCAGAAAGTAAAAAATAATTAAAATAAAAAAATCAACTTTTTAGTCCACTAATAAATGTTAAAAACTTAGTTAAACATTTTTTAATTAAACTTATTTTTAAGATAAGTTAGCTTTAGCAAAGACTCTTGAATTAAACAAATTAATAGATCTAATTTTAATTTGATGCTGTTTGCAGTGCAACCAGGTGAACTGGAACTCGTTGTCGAAATGGAGGAACTCAGGTCTTCCTCCATTCTTATCACCCTCAAGATTATTTATTTTTATTCAAATCCCAGAAAACCGATGGTGGAAGAGTGTCTTTGTATCGTACTAGAAAGCAGAAAATAATTTAAATGAAAAAAATCTACTTTTTCGTATATTAATAAAGAATAACAACTTTAAGTGTAAATTAAACTTCTTATATGAAATTTAATTTTAATATATTCGGATTTTAAGTTAGCTTTAGCAAAAACTCTTGAATTAAACAAATTAATAGACCTAGCTTTACTTTAATGCTGTTTTCAGTGATATCAGGTGAAATGTAGATCGTCGTTAACGCCTCAGAGTTTTCTCCATTCTTATCACCCTCATGATGATGTATTTGAACTCAACTCCCGGAAAGCCAATGGTTGAAGACTGGCTTTGAATCGTCTAGAAAGTTGAAAATAATAGTTGATCCCGCACAGAGCATCTGCGCTCCATTACATGCGCACAACGTATTTCCGACTAAATTGGCGCATTCTGGCTCAGACGCTTCAAATAGCCAAAAATACAGTGCGCGTCGACTATTGTCAAGAATTTGAGCCAAGGTGGCAATTCAGCGCTCCAAAAAAATTCGTCAACACAAAAAAGGTGCCAATTCAGCGCTCCAAAAAAATTCGTCAACACAAAAAAGGTGCCAATTGTCGCGTGTATAACAGAAAAGTACCCAATATACAATGTTGTCAATAATAAGCTCCATGATGTTCACCTCAATTTGTGAATTTAAGACGATTTCCCCTTCGTTGATCTGTACATTCTCTGGCTCGCCTAAGCCCATCTGCTTCCTTTCTAACTGATATCTTTAGAATAATTTCATCCAAAGTTTCATTATATTGCAAGAAATATTGCAGAACTCTGTCTTAAGCCTTTTTTCGAGGAAAATTGTTTTACACCAGATCGAATATAATAGTAGCCTGCAATTATGAAGTTATTCTTAACATGGCTACTGGTTTTTTTTGTAAACAAACCGTTTCATCGGCAAAAAAGAAATTAATCTCTTTCTAAGCCAATGACGTTAGCGTTTATTATATATAATATAATATATATATATAATAAAATTATATATATAATATATCATATATATATATATATAATATATATATAATATATAATATATATAATCAACAACAGTAACAGGGAGGTGGTTGTACAAAAAAAATTAATTTAACCTGGCTAAAGCTTGTCCACAGCCAAGCTGCTATTTTAATTGTTGAAAACTCCATTTACTTGGTTTGCCTATTTCAGTACTTTTAATAACAACAGAGTTTTTTTACTTGTTGACATATAATTGCTTAAACTTGATTTTTTGTTAATGGTATCTTTAGTATTTTCAAATTTTTTAGATTTTATTTAAAATTGATGCATTGTTCAAATAATGACTTTTTAGTATAGGATTTGATTCTTGATGTGTTTTGTTTACTTTATTTCTGTATGATTATATACAAGTTATATATATATATAACATCAATCATTAAATGTGAAGTTTAATCCATTTGGGTCAGGGAAAAGACAGTAGTTGGTTCAATCCTCTTTTATTCAATCATTGAAGATATTAGGTTATTTCTTCATAGGTAAAGGAATCATTTTTTACTTTGCTCCATGACCGGGATTAAAGAGATTACGCGCGAACGGCGCTCTGTTGTTGTGAGCTTACATGCTTGAACAAAAAAGGCAGATAGGAATGCGCAGAAAGTTTAAGTACCCATAGAAGGGAATTTCCCCGGAAAAAGACTCGTGACTCGAAATGAAAGTCGTAGTACACTTATTGCGATGGAAGTAGAAGTAATTAAAATGAGGTGTCGTTAAAAATGATTGAAGAAACTTAAAAACTTAAAATATCACATATATAAATAAAAAAAAACCCCACTTTTTCGTGCACTAATAAAAGATAACAACTTTAAAGGTAAATTAAAATTCTTTTATTAAATTTATCTTAATATATCGGATTTTAAGTTAGCTTTAGCAAAGACTCTTGAATTAAACGAATTAAGAGACCTAACTTTGCTTTAATGACGGTTTCAGTGCAATCAGGTGAAAGTAACTCGTCTTAACGCTTTAAATTTTCCTCTATTCTTTTCACCCTCACGACGATTTATTTGAACTGAACTGCCGGAAAACCGATGGTGGAAGAGTGGCTTTGAATCGATAATGTATTTATCGGGCCAATGCAATCGTATTACGAGAATATTTGCTTAGACTGTCGTCAAGGGTTATGGATAAATGCTGTGCCTTCATCAATTCTCAAGAGCTTTAGGCTCTTCGAAGAAGGAAGGCTCGGAATTTCTGAGCCTGCTCATTTGCTGAATAAACATGCTGACAACAGACTGTTTGGATTGAGCAACCAGGAAGTGTAAAATTTGAAATTTAATTCGAGACGGAAAGGTTTATTCCGGTCTGGATGTTTTTACCAAGCTTTTTCTTTCTTCCCTTCCCGCTTGGGAAATCTTTTGCACATGAGTTAGTTTAATCGTTCTAATGAAAATCTGATATGGGTTTATTTAATTTCTCTAATGAGTCATTCTTTCACTAGACACTTGCTAATGCTTCTTAGATGCATTTTATAAAACAAATATTTTCATTTCTTTATGTTTCCATCTAGTATAAATTTATATTTTATTGGGTATGACAGTTACGAATTCCTATTATTGATATTCTAAAATGAACAATAATGTTAAAAAAAAACTAAAAAAAATCTCAAATAATATATATTTTAAACTATGCTGTATTTATTCAATAAATTTGTTTTTACTATTTACAATTAAATAAGAAGTGATAATTCAAACCGAATGCATATTGTCGAACAAAAGTATGAATTAAAGTGATAAAACAAACATACTTGAAAGCAAAATAATTCAGTCAAGATAAGTTTGCCTGCTCATAGTATAAAATTTGAGTGTTGACCGTCATATCTCTAACAAAGCATAGTATAAATGAACGAATATGTTGTGTTTATTCTACAACCGTTAGTCTATATAAAAGTAACACATTTTTTAGCTTTATTTCTTTAATGTTCGAAAAATTCTCGCAATTTTTAAAAATTTAACTTTAATAATTTTATCGAAACAGTTAATTGTTGGAATAATTAGGAAACAATAAATTTTGATATTTCAAATGGCTGTGATGATGGAAGCCGAGCTATTGGCTTGAATAATTCGCTGACGAATCAATTTGGCATATTGAATTTCATGTTCATCGATAAATTTGTGGATTAAAAAATATTTTTTCAACGTTCTGAAATGTCATCTTTCTAGAAATTCAAAACATTAAATTTAATGGTGGTTAATCGATTCGAAAATTAGTCTAGAGAAAAAAAATTCTTCTTCAATCTAATTTCAGTTTTTTTAAATTGTAATGACTATAAGGCATGGGACGGCGTTTTATTTAAAAAAAGTAATACATTTCATTTTCTTGAGAAGCATTTAATTAGAACTCCATAGAAATATGAGAGTCTAAAAATGGCTGAAAAATAAATAATCTGTTTGTTTATTCTCGTTTTCTGTATTTATGTTTTTCTCTAAATAGTGTGTTTTTTGTAATATGGGAAAAATTTTAGTCTCTAAACTGAATACATTGGATTATTTAAAAGACTTTATGCTGTTAGGAAAAAGCATTCCATCAATTATACAGAAAGACATATTTTCTGCTGTTAGATATATTTTGGGATTTCTTTGTTCGCTCTTGACAAGAAAAAAAACGACTCAAAACTGAATAATAATAAAGCTTATAAAACAATATTCCCATGATAAGCTTTTTCAATTCATAAATAACTTTCCTAATTAATTGGGAATTATGTTATTGAACAAAACTTAAACTATCATTAAGTTTATTTTAAATCTGAAATCTACAGAAATAAAATAACTGAAAAAAAAATTTGACGTTCAAACATTCTCAAGATGTAATCAGGGGTGCGACCAGTGGTGTGTCTGGGAGGGGGAGCAAGGTCCAGCTGGAGGATATAATGTGTCCCCCAAAGTCGGGGCAAATTTTTGTACCGCATTCACGCAACTGGCAATTCAACTAGTATATAAATAAAGATCTGGCGAAAATTTGAGGGGGTCATCATTACACCCCTCCCTTTGTATAGCAGGTCGTGCATCCCTGCCCCCCATTGGGCAGACTCTAACACCACTCCTGCATGTAATACTTTGTAGATGGCAAAGAAAGAACCTTTCTGTTCACATTACATATTTTTGAATCTGTAAAGCACATTCTTATGATTTAGAAACTATTCTGTACTAAACAGTATTTTTTATTCAATTTTTTTAATAAGACCAAAACCAAGAACAGCTGCCATGACAGTCATGCAATATTTCTAGTTGGTTTATTCCCACTGAATGTTGGGACGCGGTGGCTTAAAGGGGGCTAGGCCGGAGGTTACCAGGTTCGAAACCCGATTCAATTGATGATCCGTCATATATTAGGCCTGTTTCACGTTAAATCATATGTAGGGGGCAACCGTCCTCCCCCTGGTGTGGTGCGGAAGTTTGGATAGGGCGGCGCTAGCTCAGGAGTCGTCTTCGTCACCTGGCTGTGGTTCAAAATTACGAGGTCAATTCCAAAATAGTCCTCGTGCTGCTTAAAAACGGGACGTGGATATAAAACTAACCCACTTAATGTTAATATCTTTGTGGGAATTTGAATTTCTCCGTATTTTACAAAAAGCTTGTGTTTTATATTAGCACATCTTTAATTTGTTGCAAAGATAATTTTCTATCCTTACCAATGGCGATGTTTAAATTTTTCATAAATGAATTCTTCCTGGAATAAAAACCGACGGTTTTACTTAAATTTTGAGTCCAGTGAAATTACAGAGCTCTTAAAATTAATTTTCTTGAAAGGATAGGGATCTCCTAGTTTTCTAAATTTCCATCCTTTATTGGAATCGAAATTTGAATGATTTACAACACTGGACAATTTATTCCACCAGTAGCTTGTAGTTTTGAAAAAGTATACATTCATAGGTAGATTCGATTCATGTGCTTTGCAACTTTCAAATTCGTTCAAATCAATAAACGAAATAAATTACATACATGATAGAACCGCACATCCTTAGTGTTCTAATCAAAATTACTTCTGATAGTTTCCTCCCAATTGTAAGCAATCGCGACTATATAGGGTTTTCAGTTACATTAGTTCTGTGTTGTACACAAATTATCAAATTCTCTGTTGGCACCAGGCTGAGAAAAGATCCGAAGGATGGGATCATGAATCGCCACAGAAAGGGGATAAGAAAATGTACTACGGAATTCATTTTATGAAAAAAATTCTTAGTTTTATTTTCTTTAAGTATCTCATATACAGAAGTAAAAGTTTCAAAATTGGCATTTTCAAGCTTCAGGAAACATCAAGCAACTTTCGCTGCTTATTCACATTATCAAACAAGTGACTGAATATATGAAGATTTAAATTTTCCAGCATTATATTGCTACAAAAATCGTCCTGTGGGTGTACGGTGAAAACAGTCGAACAAGCAGGATAACGGAGAAAGACGATTTATTCACGAATATTCCGTAAACACGAAGCACAGGCAACAGGAACAATAGCACTTATACAGATTATCAACACAAACAGACAACAATTCACTATAATGAACTTTCAATAATGCTCAGCGCACCAGCTTTTTCAGCTCGGACTACAGCCGAAACTCCAAAGTGATTCTTTAAAGGTGTTCGCACTCCAAAGACGTTTATCGTCGAATCCTACCGCCGTGTATCTATAGTGTTCCTGATAGGGTGTGACGTGACATAGAAATCTCTTGAGAAATGCGGATATCGGCTCCTAATAGAGATATCGAAAAAATAATTGCATCTCCTGGAATCTTCGATTTATTGCCAAAGTCACCAAAATGGTCGCCAAGGTCAGGGGTCCAGGCCTGCCCGATGCCGGCATTCTATACTTACCCCTATAAAACTCTCTTCCCAACCATAAGACTAGCAAGGCAAGAGAGCGACACTATATTTTTGTAACAATATACAAGGCAAATTTTTTCTATATGGTTAATTGGTAAAAAATGAACTCTAAGTTAATTTGCTCGGTACACAGGGCATCCGGAAAACATTGATTTGGGCTTTTATTCTTTTAAATATCGTCCTAGCCGTATATGGTAAATTGCAAAGTAGCGTTGAACAGGTGAAGAGTTTTATGAAATGGATTAAAAATTGAAGATAATTATTTTTCTACGAAATAAAAAAATTGTAACGAAAACTATACATGAAAACTTCCAGTGAGTAATATGTTCCTCATGCAATGATTAAGGAGATACAAAATTTCAGTATTTTATCATTAAAATTTCCATGTATATGAAAAGACAAAATTGTTGATTTCGACCAATCATGAACATTTCTCCCAAAAGAGAAATGGAAGTTGGCCAGTGGCATTCATGGATTGTAACATATTGAAAAAATCAGAAAGGTTAATATCTAAAGTTACAGTTACTATTGTAGAAGGCACCGATCACAGGTAGTTATTATTTTGGATATGCATGCATGTATGCGTTGTTTCATGTGCTTATTCTTTAAACGTTACATTTTTATTTGTAATGAATCTCTTAACTCTGTTGATTTAACATATCTCAGAGACATCTTACACATCACTTTATTCGAACACGGAGTGCATTATATGCAATGAAAAGTTTTGTATACCGGAGCAATACGGTAATCTAAATTTCTAAAAGATTTCTTAAAAGATTGATGCTCTGTCATTTTTAATAAATTTCATAAAATTCTTTCAGTTTTTGTATTCAAATTTGTAACTTGGCATATATGTCTGGAATAAATGCATAAGAAATTAAATCCGACGTCAACGCTTTCGAACACCTTATATTATTCCTCACTTATTTTCCTCAATTTTAAAATTGCTTGAATTTCGTAGTAAATTTCTCAAATGTGTCTTTTCAACGCATTTACTCAGAGTGATATCCAATTTATTTGGCAGTCAAGCCATGCTAATCTGACGTTTTACTCATAACTCCAGAAGATATTATCTACTTCCAATCAAATATAAATCACGAAAATCACTGCATAAATGAAGGTAAATCATAATCACATAGCGATATGAATCTACTCCTGCATCTTTTAATGCATATTATCGCGAACGATGATATTCAACGGATTATTACAGAGGGCATCCGTGCATACATTACG
>BGPR01032498.1:0-17472 GCA_013235015.1 Araneus ventricosus | reverse complement strand
AAAATTTCGGACTGGTGCAGTAGGATGAATGCAGCTTAGTATGCCACTGCAATCAATCATATATTATTGATGACTTTATAAAAAAAAGAGATTTTTTTTAAAAGTTGAGACTGGTACAGCAGAATGAATGCAGCTTAGCATGTCACCGCAATCAATCATATATTATTGATTTTATAAAAAAGAGATTTCTTTCAAATTTCGGACTGGTGCAGCAGAATGAATGCAGCTTAATATGCCACCGCAATCAATCATATAATATTGATGACTATAAAAAAAATAGAACATAAGAAAGTCAGGATTTTAAAATAAGAATGTAAATATTTTTACTTATATGAAGACGTATCCTGTGAATAAAAATGATTATAATTTGTAAAAAAAATAATAAAAAAAGAAAGCACGAATTTAGCTTGTGCTTGCTCTAGAATTTCGATTTTTACACTAAGGATCCCACAATACTAAATTATAGAACCTTCGAAGCCAGCTCATTAGAAAATTCTCTTATTTTACGTTTAAAAAATCCTCTTTTTTTAAGAATCCTCTTTTTTTTAAAATTATACGATCAATATGTTGTGAAATATCAAGTTTTATGTTGAAAAATATCACCATGATAACACTGGGCAACAATGAAATTGTTTCTTAGGTGAAAGTACCCGATCCTGAATGAATTTAACGTGCTAAACACGAATATCACATTGAAAAAAGCTGATTAGCTCTCATTGCAGAGATATTTACGTTTTATTTATATTTTTTTTTACATGTTATGTGCATTATATTATATATTTTATTATATTATTTAATTATTTAATATTATTTTTAAATAATATATCCTATATATATGTCCCGTTAATATAATAATTTCCATTTGTTTTGTTGCTGACCACCCCAATAAGAAGAATGTGAATATATCTAGATATGATCTTAGAAAGGCTGACTTTTTGGCTATGGGGTGTTTGTTCCGTGGGATTGACTGGAGTTTCTTTCTTGATTTTAATGATATTGACGAAGCATTTTTTAGCTTTTATAACTATTTAAATGATGTTTTTAGTCGTACTGTTCTTTAGGGTGGATCGATTTTTTTTTTCTTCAGAATTTCAAAATCTACCTATGCGGAAAAGATGTTCTATGGTATGGAGATTAAGAGAAAAATAATAAAAAAAATTAAATTCAAAATTTAATACCGCCGCAAGGGGGTTGAATTTTCGAAAAAAATGGAAAAACACTGAATTTTGATTATACGATTTTAAAAGAATATTATTATTAATCAAAACCTACTTATGCGGAAAAGATGTTCTATGGTATAGAGATTAAGAGAAAAATAATAAAAAAATTTAGATTCTAAATTTAATACTACCGAAAAGGGGTTGAATTTTCAAAAAAAAAAAAAAAAAAAATTGGAAAAATACTTAATTTTGATTATTGATTATACGATTTTAGATTCGAAATAATTGTTTTTCTGCAATATAAATAACCAAAAGTGATAATTAATGAGTAGTGAGTAGTATAATGTGGATTGCAACATTTTGTGACTCGGCTTCCCCTCCCCACACCGTCAAATCAGTCCGGTTAAATAACTAGAGCAGTAGGCAATCCCATCTTTTTTCTGTCTCCTGCTTTATCCTCCCACCCCTCCATAAGTCGGAAGTGGTACTTCATGGAATCTTCCCCACAGTCACACCTGCAGTGAGAAAAGTATTAGCTGCAGTTAGAACATTGAACCGATTTGGTGTTTCCGATCGAGCAGGCGCTGCCATCTTGTCAGCTGCGCTTCAAGATCTGGGCATTATCTCAGAAAGCAATGTTTTGAACGTTGTTGGCAGAAATAAAATTCGGCGTGGGAAAACAAAGGCAAAGAGCCACTCTACTGTCTCAGGTCATAAAAGATTATGACCATGACCAGTTTCGTTTATACTTAGATGGGCGAAAAGACAGGACTCTATCAATGGAAGACAACAGAAGAAAAGTCATAATAGAAGAACACATAAGCTTGGTAAAAGAACTTGGCTCTGAGTACATCGGCCACGTGTCTGTAAATTTCGGGAGAGCGCAAATTATTGGAAATAACATATATAGTTTTTTTGTCATGCGTTGACAATGACATAGATGTAACAAAGTTGGTTGCGACGGAACATCTGTCAACACAGGTGTCAAAGGAGGTATTATACGTAATATGGAACTCATCCTGAATCGTCCACTACAATGGCTTGTGTGCCAGTTACACGCCAACGAGCTTCCAATACGTCATCTTTTCGCGCACGTGGATAGAACCACAATTGGACCCAGAAGCCTGACTGGCGAAATAAGAAAATCGTTGGTCGGATGCGAGAAGCTATCTGTAGTTTCATCCACGCCAATAGAATACACGCTATGTGAAGTGACAAACAATAAAGACTTAAGTTCTGATCAACTATACTTAATGGAAATTTGTGAAGTCATAAACTGCTGACATTGCAGAGAAAGTCTGTCGAAGATAAATCCTGGAAAAGCTTGCCACTCAAGGTGGCTTAGAATCGCGAACAGAATTCTCAGGTTCAATGTAGCTCACGAAAATTCATCCGAGGCTTTATTGACATTAACGACATTCATCGCAAAAGTCTATGTGCCTATGTGGTTCAAGATCAAAACAAAACCATATTTAATCTATGAGGCACAGCATTTGCATCAATCAATCGTTCTATCGCGTTATTTTTCGAATGATTTGAAGGATGTCATAGACCCTCTTATTAAAAGAAACTGATTTGTTGGCCATCCAGAAAATATCCCGATATTAAATGCTAGCTGACGACAGAAATCACATAAGGGAATTAGCCCTTCGAAGAATTCTGAAAGCACGCAAAGTCATTGCCTACTGCTCTAGTTGTTTAACCGGACTGTATTTGACGGTGTGGGGAGAGGGAGCTGACTCGCAAAATGTTGCAATGTACATTTTACTACTCACTACTTAGTACCCACTACTCATTAATCATCACTTTTGGTTATTTATATTGCAGAAAAAACAATTATTTCGAATCTAAAATCGTATAATCAATAATCAAAATTAAGTATTTTTCTACATTTTTTTTTTTTTTTTTTTGAAAATTCAACCCCCTTTCGGTAGTATTAAATTTAGAATTTAAATTTTTTTATTATTTTTCTTTTAATTTCCGTACCATAGAACATCTTTTCCGCATAGTAGGTTTTGATTAATAATAATTTTTTTTTTCTCCATAGAAGAGTGATCCACCCTACTGTTCCTTTGAGACAAAATGTTACTTGAAGATTTCCCTTCTGGTACTCAATTGAAACTGGAAGATTGTTGAAAAGGAAAGCCAGGGTCCGAAGGCGTGTAATAATAACGAGTGTTAATGAATAACGGGTCTATAATAACGAGTGTTAATGAATAGCGGGTCTATAATAACGAGTGTTAATGGATAACGGGTCTATAATAACGAGTGTTAATGAATAACGGGTCTATAATAACGTGTGTTAATGAATAAAGGGTCTATAATAGCGTGTGTTATGAGAATGGTGGTGATATTGCAAATGCTTTTGCTGGCTATTTTAAATCTGTATTCAAACCTAGCACAAACTATGATATAAAGGATGACTTCAAGAGCAACTGTGTCGGTTATTTGGTTAAAATCAACAGCGTTACTTATGATGATGTGGTTTTGGCGGTCAGGGAATTCAAATCTTCTCTAACTGTTGGTGTGGATAACATTCCTTCTTTTATCATTAAGGGATGCGCAGAGTTTTTCATTTATTCCCTTCTTATTTTGTTTAACCTGTCGTTGAGATCAAACGTATTTCCTCATGTCTGGAAGCATTAAGAATTATGCCTGTTTTTAAAAAAGGTGATGCACAGGATTGCAAAAATTATCGACCCACTGCTGTTTTAAATCCCATGTCTAAGAGTTTTGAAAGTATAACCTTCTGAGCCGTACGGGGTCCCAATGCGCCCGCGTCGGCTCAGAACGGGGTCGGGCGTTTTGCGGCGGTTGGAAGTATTTTAGGGGCATAAAGAAGTTCCCGAGGCCACCTGGGCAGATTATCTCAGCGGAGGGGGGGGGGCCGGGCCTTTTGACAGTGAGTGATATGCGGTTTTGTCAAATCATTCCCTCGCAGCGTAGCAAAAGAAGGAAGAAAGGACAGTTACTTACTAGATGAAATTATATTTACCAGAAGAAGACGAAAATAAATCCAGTTTATATTTTTTATACATTTCATTATGATTTATATAACGAAATTGTTAACTTGCTTTATGCAAAAGATAATAAAAATTTAAGAAAACTCTCCCACCCCGCCCTTTTTAAATTCTTTTATTGACACTGATCAATTCACACATTTTTTCGATTCGAAATCTTTCAGGCCAACTCTTTTTTTTTTTTTTTTGAAAAGTAAATTTATTTACTTACTCATTTATTGTTTTTGTTTGTATTGCTACAAGCGAATTTTACCAAAGAAAATAATTTAGATTCCATAAAATTGTCGATTACTGTTTTCCTCAACTTTTCATGATTTGTACATTTTAGGGAAATACGGTGACCATTAATTAGTGTTAAAATCAACTGCTGAAAAACGTAAGTTAAAATCTGCAAACAAGACTTCTGAATAAGGTATTGAAATCAAGTTAAATTTGAGATATATTTAAATTTAATTAAAAAACAATTGTTCGCGCCAACTACTAGTTTGGCTCCTTTCATAACTTATTGCAACCCTTGGGCGCCGCCATCCGCCATATTGCATCTCTGTCGGAATCAGTAGAAGTTGTTTGGTTTTTCATGTATGCATGTGGTATGAGCATCGCAGCTCGCCCATGTATTATCACATCATGTTTCATATCTACTCTACCACATGCGTAACGCATGGATAATGTGTAACATCAGTTTATACGTATTCAACGAGAAACGCATTTAGTTCATGTGTGACATCGCAGTCACCATGTTCAATTGTAGCTCTTGCATGAGCATACTCAACTTGCCAACAGGCAACGTCTACCAAAATCAAATCTGTATATATTGGAACATCCTGTATATATTGTAAATAAACTATATATTTAAATAATCAATACAGTCCGCTCAATTCGACGAATAAAAAGCAAACAACAATTATTGCTTCAATGATTATAAAATTGGAAACCGATTGAGATACGTCTGATTTTAAAAAAATTTCCTTATGTTATGCTAGTTTTAATTTTTGCTGAAAGTGCCATATTGAATTTAGTATATACTAATTATGAAATTAATTAGAAGATATTAATTTTGGCTTGTTAACTGATAATTTGATACTCTGTCGGATATGCGCAAGAGTATCTCTTAGTCTCAGCAAGATTTTTTCGCTCTATATGAATAAAATGAAGAACATTTGAGCTATAGATAGTAATAATTTTTCTCACCAGGAACGCGTTTTTTTTTTTTTTTTTTAATTGTGTTTTAACTGCAAAACACGAGATATTTTTTTAAGACTCCATAATTGCACGGAGATTCTCTTTGTGTTATCTTTGCTTCATTAGCTTCTCAGAAGTGGAAATTCGCAGGGGGGGGAAGGGGGAGAGAGAGATTACGGTCTTTAACCTTTTACAGTGGCTCACATTTGTTTGTGAACACTTGTGTTTTTTAAACTTACTTTTACAAAACATCATCTAAATACTAAACGATTTACTTCACGATTTTTTTCACATAAACTTTCTTTTGTCTGTAATAAAACCTACATATTGTAATGAAAATATATTCAATACCTTTTTTTCGAAAAAATTAATTTACCGAGAAAGTGTTAAAAACAATCTCGCATAAGTAATTGGACACTTTGAACATTCAACAAATGTAAACAAAAATATGCAAATAATCAAACATTTGAATAGTTTGTTGGGTATCCTTTAGCTGAAATTACACTTTTAATACGTTTTGGCATGGATTCAACTAGTTTTTTTGCGCAAGAAGGTTCGATTTTGTTCCATTCCTCTGTTAATACTGCTTTAAGTTGTTCTTTCGAAGAAATATCACGTTTTCTTGTTCTTTTCTCAAGTTCATACCACACATTTTCAATTGGATTTAAATCTGGAGAATATGGTGGAGTCTTGATAACTTTGGGACAGTTCTACAGCAGCTATAAGCGAACATTTAGGGCTGTATGTTTGGGATCATTATCTTGATACAACTTGAATGCGTTTTGAATTCTAAGTTTTTGGGCAGATATTTTCAAGTTTCCTTTCAGGATATTTATATACTACTTATATTGATCCATATTATTTTCAATGAAAACTAAATTTCCCATACCAGAAGCAGCAAAACATCCCCAAACCATTATATCTTCACCTCCATGTTTGACAGTTGGCAATGGATTTTTCGGATTGAGCTCTTCGTTGGGTTTTCTCCACACAGTTATTCACCCAGCAGGCAAAAATATGTTAAATTGTGATTCATCCACAAATATGACGCTTTCCCATAACGATATACACTATATGCCCAAAAGTATTCGGACACTCGCAGATTTTCACATTTTTTAGATTTTCTCCGGAATGGTTTAACTGACTGCCTTTGAACTTTGGACATGTAACGAAAAGACAATAACTCACATTTTACATGGAAGATTCGGTCTTGAGGGCAATTAGGGGACCGTCTACAAACTGATGAAGACAAAAAGGTTTTTGTCCCATCCCGCTTCACAAAATACTGATAACAAGATGAAACTTTCAGAAATGGTAATGTTTAATGTGCATAATATTTATAGGAATTTTTTGTAAACTCAGCACAAATATTTCGGAAGATATAAAGGTTTTCTTAAAAAATCTTAAATTTTCCTACCTGTTTTTTGCTTATAACATGCAGAGTTTTCTGTTATATTATACGCAACTTACAGAAAAGATCACAATATGTTAGGGAAGCATTTTGTAAAAATTTGGAAAAGAATTTTTGAATATTGCAGGAATTATGAGCCTTTTTAGTAAATAATGTTTTATTGCGCATGCGCGAAACATAGTGTATTTTTTCTTTCACAACTTTAAAGCTAGATATATAGGGCAAC
Organism: Araneus ventricosus; assembly: GCA_013235015.1. NCBI lineage: Eukaryota > Metazoa > Arthropoda > Arachnida > Araneae > Araneidae > Araneus > Araneus ventricosus. The sequence goes on along the minus strand of BGPR01032498.1, from coordinate 10,473 downwards.
TTATACAAAAACATTCAGTTCAATATCCTTAGTATTCAGAAGGATATCGGCATTACAACGAGCAGAATTTTAGCTCCTGTCGAAGAGAAGCTAAAAGGTGAGGGGTTGTACACAAATTGATATTTTTTAAACTTATATTTTTAAATATTTATATTGAATTGTATAGTGGTTGGAATTTGCTGAATACCCATGAACGCATCTAACATTCGTAACGAATAAAAAATATATAGGTAGAATTATTAAAATAGTTTAAGAAAAGAAATTAATTAGATAAAATATCGTTTCGCCATAAAAAAATATATTTAAAAATATCGTTTGACCGTAAAATTGTAATATGTAACTTGTTAATATTCATGTAAATAATATAATTAAAGTAATAAAATTTTTGTTATTTATAGTGCCTAATTAGCTGGAATTTAAGTTATGCACGTCATTGATAAGTTTTCATGGGTATTCAGCAAATTCTAATCACTATACATTTCAATATAACTATTTAAAGATATAAGTTTAAAAAATATCAATTTGTGTACAACCCCTCACCTTTTAGCTTCTCATCGACAGGAGCTAAAATTCTGCTCGTTGTAATGCCGATATCTTTCTGAATACTAAGGATATTGAACTGAATGTTTTTGTATAAGTTGCCCTATATATCTGGCTTTAAAGTTGTGAAAGAAAAATTACACTATGTTTCGCGCATGCGCAATAAAACATTATTTACTAAAAATGCTCATAATTCCTGCAATATTAAAAAATTCTTTTCCAAATTTTTACAAAATGCTTCCCTAACATATTGTGACCTTTTCTGTAAGTTTCGTATAATATAACAGAAAACTCTGCATGTTATAAGCAAAAAACAGGTAGGAAAATTTAAGATTTTTTAAGAAAACCTTTATATCTTCCGAAATATTTGTGCTGAGTTTACAAAAATTCCTATAAATATTATGCACATTAAACATTACCATTTCTAAAAGTTTCATCTTGTTATCAGTATTTTGTGAAGCGGGGTGGGACAAAAACTTTTTTGTCTTCATCAGTTTGTAGCTGGTCCCCTAATTTCCCTCAAGACCGAATCTTCCATGTAAAATGTGAGTTATTGTCTATTCTTTACATGTTGAAAGTTTAAAGGCAGTCAGTTAAACCATTCCGGAGAAATTCTAAAATATGTGAAAATCTGCAAGTGTCCGGATACTTTTGGGCATATAGTGTATCTTTGCCTATCATGGATTTTGCAAAATCCAGACTTAGCGTTCTTGTTCTTTCATTAACGAAAAATGTTCTTTTGGCAACTCTACTGTTATACCCATATGATATGATAACTCGTCTAACAGTTTCAGGGTTTACTTTTATTGCAAATCTTTTTTCTAATTCTGTTGCAAGTTTCACTGCACTAAGTTTTGGATTTTTCTTGATTTTATGCATGATGAAACTTCGATTCCTGGCAGTTAGCTTGATAGGAGCTCCTGATTTCAATGCATTTTCAACAGTCCCGCGTAGTATCCATCGTTTTGTAATAGCAAACACAGTTGAACGACTTACTTTAACAAGTTTTCCGATAGTTCTCATGCTTTTATCATCTTTAAAATGTTCTATGATTAAATTCCTAATAGAATTTGTTGTAACTTTGTAGCGCCCGGCCATGCTCACTTCAAATATACAAATATAAACAAATTTACATGAAGTAGCAGTAATTTCAAAGTGCAGACGATAATATTTGGCATATGCAGTCGACGCTCGTTATAACGACCCTCTGCGTCCCACAGCAAAAGGTCTTTACAACGAATGGTCGCTATAGTGGAACATCCTTGCAATTTCACATTTTTTTCATCACTTTTTTTATCTACCTCTTTTAAGATTTTTGTTTTGGCCTCTAGAGATATCGCATTGCGTGTGTTTGAAGCTGCCATCTCTTTCAATTGCGAAGATGTAACTGCGGTTTGCATTTCACCGTAAAGAAACAAGCCCAAGTGCTCGTTTCGCCCCTCCCCTCAGCATGACAAGTTGCCAGACCGTACTCATAGGGTAATAAGTAATCCTAGGCGTATGACCTTGAACCTGTCGACTTTCGGGTAGGAGAGAAGGTTACTTTTCCTCCAACCCTCCCATCCCTGGAAGCAGAATTTCGGCGCTGATTCCTGCGCTGACAGCAAGACTCCCCTCTATTTTGGAGAATCGCACACTAACTCTAACTACTCTCTAGTATCACACACACTATTTAACACACTCTCTAGTATCTTTTGATTATTCATTAAGGATTTTGCATTTTGATATTTCAGAATGTTTCTCATATTGATATTGGACAGGATTCAGGCCACAAAGGGTATACTTTTGATTTATAATCTTACCCTTGACAGAAAATCTTGTCTAATTTGGAATCTTTATGGCGAGTGGTCTTCGATAAAGTTCGCCATTCGATTTCTCATTCATTTCTTCCGTTTTGAGCATTTTTTACTTTCTAAATTAATTTTTATGCGTTTTAAATATTATCGTTTTAAACTTCTGTTGATGCAATCACTTGAGGCTGTTGCGTTAGTAAGCTTAAAGATGTATTGTCATCGTTTTTGTTTAAATCTGCTGTTTCTTATCTATACTTTCCTTTCTTTGTTAATTTTAATTTTTGTTTAGTATATCTATTATTTGGAGAATCGAAGCTTCGGAAACCACGCGACTCAAACGCCAACTTACGATGTCAACCCTCCTTCATAACCTCTCCTAAGGAATTATTCTAATTTCCGCGCTGTGGTGAGTGGTAATTCCTCCCACCCCCTCCTGTCAAAGTTGAACTGTAACACTGAAGACTCTACATCTACGAAGCTTGGCAATGCAATAATCAAGGTCATTTCAAGTTACACGTTTAGAAATATGTTCTTTATGGAAAAATGCCGGGAAGAGTGTCTGTTGAATTCGGACGTTGTATTGGGATTAGACGACACTAGACGGTCGTTATACCGGAAGTAAAATAACATAGTGCATGGGGAGAAACAGTTGGGGTTTCTATCACTGGTCTTTATAATGTGCGGTCGTTATAATGAGCGTCGACTGTATTTCCATTTATAATAAAAATATAAAAAATAATATCGTCTGTCAAAAAAATTGAGTAAAGCTTTCAAGTGTCCAATCACTTATGTGAGATTGTTTTTAACACTTTCTTGGTAAATTAATTTTTTCAGAAAAAAGGTATTGAATTTATTTTCATTACAATATGTAGGTTTTATTATAGACAAAAGAAAGTTTATATGAAAAATTTTTGAAATCATTCAGTATTTAGATGATATTTTTGATAGGTAAGTTTCAAGAACACAAGTGGCCAAAAACAAATGTGAGTCACTGTATACTGACGCACGGCATTTTAAAATTAGAGATTTATTTTTAAATATTAAACTATCAATATATTTCGTTACAAAAATAATAAATTTTAATAATGAAGTTTCAAACCTTTTCAACAACGGTGTTTACAGTTTTGCTAGCCATATTTAACTGTACCTCACATATACACAAATGAGGTTAATTTGTCACAAAGTTCGTATAATACATGGCTTAATCGTTTTTCAAGACAAATAAGAACAAAAACAGCTGCCTTCTCTTTTCTTAATATTTAAAAATAAGCTTGTAGTTTGAAGATATTATTTTTTTAAATATATTTTTTCTAATTAATCGAATTTTTCGATTCTTTAATGAGCTATAAGTGCGTTTCTTTTCATGAAATATTTGAAAAAATAAAATAAAATTTATTTCAATAACAATACAACCTTAATTAAGATGTTGGGGGAGTGCATACTTCTATAAACCTGAATAGTCTACCGATATTCGAAAAAGGTTACGACTCTTTTTGTTTATAATTCATTCTTTCCTTTACTTTTTCAACATAAACACCGCATTTTTCCTCTTATTGATATCTATAAAAACTTGTCTTGTGGGTAATTATCTCATATTCTTGGTAAACACTCATTTAGTGTTGTGCAAAAATAAGATGACGTATCTTTGAGATATTGATGATTAACGATTGTTTGCCGAAAGAGACTGACTGCCAACATGATAAAGAAAGGCTGTTTCAGAAGCATTGCTTATGTGTTCATAATTCTCATAGGAGCTCCCGAGATAAACGATTCCGTTTCTTTGTAAAATGTCAGAAGTTGAAAGAAATTTTCTGAGTGATAGAAGCAACCACCTTCTCCCCTGACGGACTTGTTGCTTTTTACTTTCTCTTATACGAAGTACACAAAGAGAAAGTATTGTAATCGTCAAAAAATTACAACTCGAGATTTTGACGAATCTCCACGTTTTAGACCTCCCTGAGTCCGAAAAACACAATTTTGGAATTATGTCTGTCTGAACACGATAACTCGAAAACTATTAGAGCTACTGAGATGAAATTTGGTATGTGAACTTGACACATAATTTGTAGGTGTCTATCAAATTTTGCACAAAATCCGTCAAAGGGAAGTCTGTCTGTCTCTCTCTGTCTGTCCGAGGTCATGCGAACACTATAACTCAAAAACTTAAATAGCTAGATGAATAAAATTTGGTGCACAGTTTTATCATCATGAATGTAGGTCCGTATAAAATTTTGGGCCAAATCCGTCAAATAGTTGACTGTCTGTCGGTCCGTATAATTTACTTTTGAAGAGAATCCATCATCTCCACGCGCATGCGTACTGAAACAACGGAGAGGAATTTCATTACGGAGTAGCGAATTACGTCAGTTCGTCCTTGAGCCGGTAAGAGAGGAAAATCGTTACGCATCTCTTCGAATTTTATTCTTTGTCTAGATATTTTTCAGTCGCTATAATGAAAAACCTTCTGATAGTCATTGGATTCTAGGTAACAATAGGATCGAATTTTTTTATCCACGCGGGGGAAGGGGAAACGGCATCTTTTTGGGGAAGTATACGAGAAAGTTTAGGGGAGAACACTCCCGCTGGTTTCATAGTCTTTAGTATATTTGTCAGCTCTATAAGTGTGTCTACTGATAAGATCTACTTACCAGAATTGTCTGTCAATTGCACAAATGAATGATAACCGGTCGAAGCAGGGTCGGCCGGAGGGCGGTGCAAACGGTGCGGCCGCACTAGGCCCCGCGTTTTCTGAAGGCCCCGCGCAGCTACTGATTTTGCAAATTAAAAATGAATTCTAATTTTTTATTTTAATCCTTGCATTTGAATATAAACCCGCGATATGGGCACATTTCACGTCAACCGGTCAAAGGCAAGGTTGGGGGGTTTTGAATCTCACTTACATAGCCAAAACAGAGTAAGAAAAGAAAAAACAATGTGTTTCATTATGCTTGGGTTGTAACGGATGATAGCACATCGTACGTTTGGTGGGGAAATAAATAAAATATTGGTATTTAAAGAGAAGACAAATGCTTAATATAATATGTTACTGAAAATTACTAAATAATACAGTGGAGTCTCCCTACAACGAAGTCTCCCTACAGCGAATTTCTCCCTATAACGAAATTTTTAATCGGAATGTTAAATAACATTCAAAATATTCTCCATATAACGAAGTGGTTGTCTCCCTATAACGGAATTTTTTCAGACCTTTATCTTTCCGATTTTTGTCATTTTTGAAGAAAGTTGCTAATTTCTGTGCAAACAAATCGCTCACATGTGCCTGTTTCTGGAACCACTCGCATTGTTCATTCCAGCGGTAACACATAACAATGGTATAGTGACTTTTCCGTACATATACGTTTCCGTACAAGTCATAAAGCTGTCCATTAACGCTCTTTTGACAGACGTTTTTGCAACTGATAAGAACACGTTTCTGCAGTGGTTGCAACACTTTAAACATTATCTTCAATCGTGACATTTGGCGAAATTTGACATTCGAAAATTATGGGATGATATTTCTTCTCGTACATAATACTAGCAGAATGCAAGGCGTTGTTCTGCCTTTTTAGCATCAAAATTTTACGGGTGACTAGAAACGTAACTATGTTATATAAAAACATGCTATTTATATAGGACGGAAAAATATAAATTTAATGGAAATTAAAATTTATGCGAAAATGTTTTAGGTTTTTCAACGTCTTTTTTTTTTAAATAAAGATGTTGATAAAGATATTTTTTTTAAGAAATATTTTAATATTAAGTATATTTGTATAATATTGTAGTCGAAGTAAATATTGAACGAAAGAAATTATTTTTTTTGTTTGAATTATTATTGGCGAAAATACTAAATAAAATGTCTTGAAAAAGAAACTATATTTCCCCAAAACAATATCAAGACAATTATTTTAAGAAAATCATTTAAGTAAGATGCCAAAATTTTTCCAAATGTTGAATTTTGAAAAAAATAAGTTTTTCTTTTTCTCATTTTGTCTTACTCGATATGTTCAAAAGAAAAGAAACCCGAATTATAACAACTGCGACTTATTAAATGGTAGAAAATGAGTGACAAGTGAGAGAAACATAAATATTTCACGCAATTGATCAGTTGCTGCAATGAAAATCTGTGGGAGATATTAGATAAGTTAAAGCTTAATCTTATTCTAGATGCATCATTGAATGATAAACGAAATATATTGCTGGCAGTAAAAGATACAAACCAAAAATTTTAATGAATTAAAAAAATATGTAAAATAATTCATTCAGTTCGAGGAAGTGAAAGAAGTTAAGACTTCAGAATGCAAAGTAAATACTATTTTTATTTATGCTCGATAAATCAAAATTACAGTAATTAAAAATAGAATAAACTGCATTTTTTTAGTTTTTTTTTACTTTGTTTTAGTATTTAGTTTGATTTTTAAGTATTTTATTCTTGATTATTTGAAATAACATATTTTATATTTAATAATATTTTAAAATGCCTCTCTGTGGTGCATCTTCCCTCCTTTCAGAGTATATCTGTGTGAAAATTGATAGCTCTAAGTTTGACAATCTGACATGTAGAGCGCCAATAAACACACTAATAGAGATGTTAGCGCTTACAGCTTTCCAAAAATTATATGAGTTTATAATTAAATCCTAGTTAATTTATAGACGAAATGAATGTTATTAAAATGATGGTCTAACCAGTGGGTCGCCAAAAGCGGCTAATATTATATAAAAATATAAATAACTAATATTAAAAAGCATATTTTTTATGAAAAATATGAAGGTTTTATTTTTTTGTTTTAATCTTTTATTCACATTCACTTACATGATTTTAAATGATTTAGTTTTTCCTTTATATTTTCATAAAAATTTAGGAGAAAACTATATAAATTAAGAATTTCTATACCTTTAGACTGTCCGATCGTATTTCATTAATATGTTAAATAATTTATATAAGTTCTCTCAGGAATATTTAAGAGACTTTTAAACATCTATCTCTTATGAAGTCCCGAGAAACTTTCTCTTTTTTGGGTCCGCTCGCCAAACATACTTGCTAAGAGATAGAATTCTAGCAAACCTACACTAACCCCTCTTGTGGGATGACCTACAGAAGATTTATTGCGCCTTAATGAGTTGTACGGAAACGTAACGTACGCAAATGTCATACAATCATAACAATAGAATGCTATTTGAAGGGTAATACAGTTGTGGGGACCTGGGTTTCTACAGAGGGAGCAACATTTCTACGGGTCAAGATTCCAAGAATAGGGGTGGAGTGGGGATGGAAACAGCAAATGGATGTGACAATACGCATTTTATGTTTATCCGTACTAGTACAAATTATTCTCTAAATTGGTGAATTGTCTTCACTTTTGAGCATTTTGTTTAAACAATAAAAATTAGTATAATTTTAACAAATTTATAATAAATATTTTTTTAATTGAAAGTCATAATTAAATATTTTTGAACTTATCGCATAAACATACTAAAAGGTTTGTAACATTTACTTAAATAACTGCAAAAATCTCTAATCTCCGTATAACGAGATTTTCTCTATAGCGAATTTTTCAACTGGAACCAAGCGATTTCGTTATAGGGAGATTCCACTGTATATTTCATTGTTGTTTGTTGAAATCATACTACTTAAAAAATTAATCTTACTTTTTTTATATTATTTTTGGACAATTTCGGAATACGACTAGAGACAGAGATGCCGGAAGGAAACACATGTGTGGATCTGATAAATTTAAGAAAAACATAGAAAAAGAAAGAAAACTGCTGAAAACAGGAGGAACTCCCTCGCAGAATTTTTAAAAACCGAAAATGTCCAACAAACTGACGAAATATATAATTAACAGTTATTGAAAAATCAAAATCGCGAAACTGAAATTACACCGTATGGCATCCGTGAAAACAATCCTAATGCAATAAAATATTTTGTTTTACGAAATCAGTTTCAAGGCCCCGCAAATCAACTTTGCTCCAGGCCCCGCCTTTGTTCGGGCCGGCCCTGGGTCGAAGTTTATGGATTCGCTTTCTTTTCAAAATAAGCCGAGTGTTAGAAGCACAGACCGTGCGAAAACCTACGGAAATTTTTATGACTGGGTAAAAAATGATTCAGAACCTCCTTTGAAAGCATATAGAGATTTTTATCAGTAGCCCGAAAAGCATTTCATTCCAGGACCAGAGAAATACAATCCCTGTTTCCAGGGTTCGCACGCGTCCTTACAAGTCCTTACTTTTACATTTAGTCCTTAAAAGTCCTTACAAATCCTTATTTTTATGGTCCATTTTTAAAAAGTCCTTGAAAGTCCTTACTTTTTGCCACCTCAGCTAGAGCGAAATACTTGCAGTATTTAGAAAGTGAAAAATTCAAAGAAAAGGCTGAAACAAAACTACTGAAACAAAAAGCTCTGGGAAGAAATAGATTTTTTAAAACAAAAGAAAATGTTCCAAACAAATGGGGAAGCAAATGATTTAGCTAATGAGGCTGGAAAGTCAAAGGACATAAATTCATAATAAGGACATTTATTCAATCGCATGAACTAAGAAAAACAATTACTGAAAAAAAAATTAAAATAAACACCTTGGATGTAAAATTGAATGAAAACAGTTTGGAATTAAAAGATATTTGATTACCAGTTTCATGGGGGTTTTTTTTTCATCAATTTATTAACTCGTATTTTTAAGAGTTTTTGTCGTGTTAAATTTGTAATGTATCTTCTATGTTTTATATTATACTTTATCATCTAATAGGTTGAATTTGCAAAAATGAGACATTTTATTTAAAAATGCGTGCAACAATTCGTTAAGTTTATTCAATTTAGAGGTCCTTATTTTTTGTTTTTTTAGTCCTTAAAAGTCCTTGATTTTCTTTTAAGGAAATGTGTATGAACCCCTGGTTTCACTCTCAAGACTTTGTCCAGTACCGATAGATCTAACCGTAAATGACCGTCAATGGCTGTCCTTTCATTTTTGACAAATGACCGCGCAGCGGGCGTCCCCCTTTCTGGCATTGTGCTGAAGGAAAGGAAGATTCCATTCTGTTTCTGTGAACGAAAAATTACCCCGGGCTTTGAGGCAACCAAATTCTCTCTCCAGCTGGGCTCGAAAAGATAATCCATAAAATGCTTTTCCACCACGTTAAGAACCTAATTTCTTCATCTCAACACGGTTTTATTCCTAAACGTTCAACTGCCACTAATTTAGTCTGCTTGACAAATAAGATTATTTCTTCATTTCAAATTGGCTCACAACTTGATGTTATTTACACCGAATCTTCGAAGGCCTTTGACTCGGGGCCGGCCTGAGCAGATGAGGTGCCCAATCGGAAACAATTTTGTTTAACCCCGATATATTTAAGCTTTAAGAAATAATACATAGTGAATAAATAAGCAATATGGAATTTTAAGAATTAAATTAATAATATTTATTGTTATAAATTTTAATAATTTAAAAAAATAATTTTAATAAACTTACTAACATAATACTTAAAAAATTTAAAAATTGAGAACTTTTTAAATACTTTTTTGATGCGATACAATGTAGAACAGTTAAGTTCTCGAGTGAATTTAAAACCTTAAAAAAAATATTTTTTAATGATCACTAAGCACACAAAGTTTGAACTTATTTAATTAAGGAAAACAATTCAGAAATGTATAAATAAAAATTACAATTTTCAGTCTGACTTCGAACTAAGCAAAGAAAAAAAATCGAATTACATACGATATTTTAACCCTCCGAGCGGCTCAAACGTCTTTTTCTGTATTTCTGTTCAGTTCAAAAGCGGTTAGCCCGTATTTATACGTATATTTTCTTAAACAATCACGGATAAAATATTCTTAAGATTTCAGAGATATAATCAAATACAAAAAAGATTGACTCAGCTATATTATATAAAACGCTTATGCGTGGCACAAAAGGACCTTTATTTCTTTCTCCCCGTTGGCAACGATCAGTCTGTTTACCAATCTCAACCCTGAGGCCGAGATTCTTGAATTGGTTTGAAGTCGAAAACAGCGAATTTTTTTGAGTTTAGATAGTTTGAATTAAATAAGTTTGAGTCATACAGTTTGGATTAGACAATGAATGAATGTGTGCTTAATACTGAATGTCCTTTTCAGCTAAAAGTTTCTGAAAAATTGGTTTATTCATC
>BGPR01032497.1:2615-17474 GCA_013235015.1 Araneus ventricosus | reverse complement strand
TGAAAACATCCTAATAAATGCTGAGCGCTCACCGACAGCAAGATGATAAAGCCTAACGCCCAGAGCAACTCTCTCAGCGTTTTCATAAACTTTTATTCCACGGTTCCGGTCTCTTCCAGAGTGAAACGAACTTTTGATGTTAAAATAGCATCCTTAAACAATGCTCAACGCTCACCGACGACAAATTGCCTAAGCCCAGCGCCCAGAGTGACACTATCAGCGACATCATAAACTTTTGATCCGATTTCATGAAGTAAAAAGAAAATAAATTGATTCACTGTGGTGTCTAATACTTGTGCGACACAAGTTAACTGTAACTGAACCTGAATGGTGTTCCAGACTTTGGAGACTCGCCGAGAGTTTGTTGTGGAACGTGTCCGGACTGGTAGAACGTTATTCATGCCTGTATTTACGATATAAGAATGATCTGTGTAATTATCTAAATGTACTGTGCCGTGTAAGTGTAGTGAACGTCCATTAAATATGTGTGAATCAAATGAAGCTCATAATTCAACGAACCCACAAGTATAATACAACAAGTGGCGACGAGGCGGCGAAGTAATGTTTAGTTTTGGTTTCGAATAAATGAGTACGAACATTTGTTTTCCACATAGGATAGGGCTATGCCCGAAGACTGCCAAGGTAATCCGTTTTATTTTTCGTTTTGAGTGAAGTATAATGGAGCAGCACATTGCAGAATTATTGAAGCAGAATCAAGAACTGATTCTTGCTTTACAAAAAACACATGGTTCTCTCAGAAAGTAACTGTGCAGTTTGATAAATTTGATGAAGAAAATGAAAATTTCGATTGTTTCTTCGAAAGATTTCAAACGTACTTAGACGTGCAAAATATACCAGCAGATAGTAGAGCTAAGGTATTTATTTCTTCGTTGAGTGCTAAACTGTATCAGTTGCTAAAAAATTTGCTTGCTCCTGACCTTCCTTCTGACCAAAATTTGGATAAATTAAAAAATGTCCTTAAACAACATTTGACCCCAAAACCATTAATTATACCTTCCCGCCATAAGTTCTTGAATAGAAAGCAGAACGAGGGGGAAAGTATTAATAGTTATATCGCAGAACTTAGAGCACTTGCAATAAACTGTGATTATGATAGTAATATGTTAAATATTATGTTACGGGATGTTTTTGTGAGTGGGTTGCGGGATAAAGCGATACTAGATCGGTTATTTGAGGAAGATAACATTGATCTTGAGAAAACGTTGCAAATCGCATTGGCAATGGAGAAAGCTTGTAAAGGGGCAAATGATATTATGGGACAAGGGATAAAGGCAGTGTATGCAGGAAAAAAACAAATGAACAAAAAATCAAATTTTGTTTCGAAGCAAAAGAAACCTTTATTTTGTTCTCGGTGCACAGGTACAGATCATGTAAAAGAAAAATGTAGATTTATTTCTAGCAAATGTAACTTCTGCTCTAAAGTCGGACACATTCAAAGAGCATGTTTTGCTGCTCAAAAATCTAAAACGAAACCAGTAAAACAAAAGCAAGTAAGCTTTAACGGCAAAGCAGAAAACAAAAACGAAATTCCAGTATTTGAATTAAATTCTATAGATTCTGGGTTACACGAACAACCTCCAATAATGATAAATTTGAAAATTGAAAATAAAAACTGTACGATGGAATTAGATACGGGGGGAGCGGTTAATGTAATGAGTATAAATAATTTCAGAAAAATTTCCAAGAAACAAATTCAGCCTACCAGTGTAGTTTTTAAAACTTATAAAGGTGACTCATTGATACCTATGGGATACGTTACCGTAAAGGTTGAATATAGGAATCAAATTTCGAATTTGAATCTGTACATTGTTAAAGAAAATTTGGATACAATTTTGGGTCGCGAATGGCTTTATAAAATCAATTTCGATTGGCAACCTATTAAGGCGGTTAGAGCTACCAGTAAAAGAAACTTAAGTCAACTTTTGGAGGAATACAAAAACATTTTCGATGATGAATTAGGAGAAATTAATAACTATCAGGTAAAACTAGAACTAAAACCCGAAGTTAAACCTATATTTTGTAGGGTTAGAACAGTACCCTTTGCATTAAAAGGCAGAGTCGAAAACGAAATTGATAGACTTGAGAAAGAGGGATTATCGAAAAGGTTGAACATTCGGAATGGACAACGCCAGTTGTACCTGTCGTTAAGCCAGATGGCAGCATAAGACTATGTGCAGACTACTCAGTAGCATTAAACCCAAATTTAATCGTACCACAACACCCCTTACCAAGATCGGAGGAAATATTTACTAGTTTAAATGGGGGAAAACAATTCTCAAAATTAGACTTTAAACATGCTTATTTGCAAATGAAAGTCCATCCAGAAAGTCAGAAACTTCTGACAATCAATACGCATAAGGGATTATACGTTTGTAAGAGACTTATGTATGGATTGAACGGGGCGCCTGCAATTTGGCAGCGTTACGTAGATGGATTATTTCAAGGTATGCAAGGAGTTAAAGTGTTTATGGACGATGCTAGAATAACCGGAAGTGACGAAATGTCGCATTTTAAAGCCTTGGAAGAATTTTTTAAGAAATGTAAAGAACATGGACTAAAACTTAATTTAAGTAAGAGTCAGTTTTTCCAAAATGAAATAAATTTTTTGGGCATAAAATAGATGCAAATGGGCTACATAAAACTGATGAGAAAATTTCAGCAGTAGTAAAGGCTCCTGCACCTAAGAATGTTCAGGAAGTAAAAAGTTTCCTATGATTAGTAAATTTTTATGGTAAATTTTGTAAAAATTTAGCCACTATCGCAAATCCTCTTAATAATTTGACAAAAAAAGATGTTAAATTTAAATGGTCAAAGGACTGTCAGGTTGCCTTTGAGCAAATTATGAAGGAAATCTGTTCACCAAAGGTTTTGGTACATTACGATCCAGAACTTCCTTTAACTTTAGCAAGTGACGCATCACCAGTTGGAGTTGGTTGCGTGCTAGCTCACATATATCCTGATGGATCTGAACGGCCAATAGCTTTTGCATCCAAAACTTTATCAAAAACTGAGCAAAAATATTCTCAAATTGATAAAGAAGCTCTGGCGATAGTGTGGGCTGTAAAAAAGTTTCACTTATATTTAAAAGGGCGACGATTCACTCTGGTAACTGATCATAAACCTCTAGTAGCAATTTTTGGTTCTAAACGAGGATTACCAGTATTAACAGCTACTAGACTGTTGCATTATGCATTAATTTTACAATCGTTCCAGTTTGATATTGTATTTCGTAAAACTGCTGACCATGGAAATGCAGACTTTCTTTCCCGATTGCCAAAAACCTCAGAAGAACTGGAGGTAAAAGACGATATCTCAATATTTCAAATGACACAAATTGAAACATTACCTGTCACTTCAAGGGAGTTAAGACAGGAAACGGGAAAAGATGAAGAACTGGGCCCACTCTTACGAGCCTTAAGGGAAGGTCGAAATTTACAAGGGAGGGAAGCTCAGTACACCATTGAGGATGGGTGTATTTTATATGGTCAAAGAGTTTGCATTCCAAAGAAGTATCAGAAAAATGTTCTAGATGAACTGCATACTGGACACTTGAGGATGGTAAAAATGAAAGCTTTGGTTAGATCATTTGTCTATTGGAAGGATATAGATAAAGACATTGAAGATGCTGTTAGAAATTGTGTCGATTGTGCCAGACGCAAAACTGATCCTGCAAAAGCTAAAGTTCATTACTGGGAATATCCTAGTATGCCCTGGGAGAGCATTCATATCGATTTTGCTGGCCCAATTTTCGAGCATATGTTTTTACTAATCGTTGATGCTCACTCCAAATGGTTAGAGGTATATCCCATGAAGATAACCACAACTAAGAAAACCATTGAATGTCTTAGAAACAGTTTCGCAAGATTTGGACTGCCACGGGTACTTGTCAGTGACAATGGATCCCAGTTTACATCCTATGAGTTCCAAAGATTTATGCAGAGCAACGGTATAAAGCATAAAACCAGCGCACCATTCAAACCTTCGAGTAATGGTCAGGCTGAACGCTATGTTGCTACTTTAAAACAATCGCTCAGGGCTATGCAGAAATATGAAGGTAGCATACAACAGAAACTAAGTACATTCTTGTTACAGTACCGGAAGGCTCCAAATGCTACAACAACTCATAGTCCAGCCATGCTATTCTTAAAATGAGAAATTCGTACGAGGATAGATTTACTCTTGCCAGAATTAAAATCGAGAGTACAAGATCGAATACGAAAAGGAGTATTTGAATTCCGAGACAGGAAATTTGATATCGGAGATAAGGTAGCTGTGAGAATTTACAGAGCAGCTAACTCAAAATGGAAGTTTGGTAAAATTGTGAATAGAGATGGTGTTCTCCATTACACTGTCGAGGTTTAAGGAACCTTAGTGAGACGACATGTGGACCAGATTCGTCCAGTGGGTGATCACGTGCAAGAAAATGATTTCATTCCGAACGTACACCGCAGATTTCCATCTACTGATGTTCGAGAAAGCAACCAAAATCTTCAGTATGCTGAGACAGCCGAGAATCCTTCTTCACAAGTCCCAAACGAAGAACAAGGTTCCTCTTCCACATCAGCAGTGCCATCAACTGATGTCCCGGCTCAAGACTCACCACCGTCAGATGTTCAGCTGGATAGTTCTCAGATGCGGAGTCCACCAGTTCCAGCAAGCCCGAGACAAGTTCCTAGACGTTCCGGTAGAATCAGACGTCCTCCAAAGAGACTTGATCTTTAAGAAGGGAGGAGGTGTGGTTTCTAATACTTGTGCGACACAAGTTAACTGTAACTGAACCTGAATGGTGTTCCAGACTTTGGAGACTCGCCGAGAGTTTGTTGTGGAACGTGTCCGGACTGGTAGAACGTTATTCATGCCTGTATTTACGATATAAGAATGATCTGTGTAATTATCTAAATGTACTGTGCCGTGTAAGTGTAGTGAACGTCCATTAAATATGTGTGAATCAAATGAAGCTCATAATTCAACGAACCCACAAATATAACACAACATTCACCAATCTGATGCCGAGCCACCAACATGTGCAAAATACGGACTAGAAGGATGAAAGATAAGTGTTTTTAATTTTTTTTTTCTTGAATTAAAAAGTATAGGCATTAAAAGGGATGTTGAAATTCTTAGTTTTAAATACTGAGTTATTTAATTTGTAAGACAGCAACGAATGAGTTTAAATATCAAATAAAATAAATTTATAAAAAAGTGAAAAATATAAAAATCTTAGACAACAAGCATTAAATTGAAACAGTTGTAATGTAAAATCTTAAATAACAAAATTCTTAAAAGGAAATGTATGGATTGTGATGAGAATAAATGTAAATTTAAAATAAAATAATCATCTTAGAAATGTATAATAATATAGTGTGAATTAAAAGGTTTTTAAAGCACTGAATCATTGTGCTTCATGCAAATTTTTATATTTTATGATTACTTTGAATGTGTAAACGAATCCATACAAATGGGTGTTATTTTTATTAGATATGAATATAGAATGTCTAAGATATTTACTACAAAAAATGTTATAGTAATGAGTAGACATTAGTAAATGTTCATTTTTGCTATAAATTAATCAGATGTGTATTACTTGGAAGTAGAGATAATATCTTTTACATATGAATAAATTACCTGTTATAATAAAAGGAGTTATGTATGTTTAGAATGAATATATGTAATTGACTGAGTAAAACTTTAACATTTATAGGGAGATATCTCTAATAATTTTAAATATCAATTAGAAATTAAATTGGAGGTGGCCACTTATATAATCCTAAAAAAAAAAAGATAAATTGAATAATTTAGTAATTGAATAGGCTGTTAGGGTAAAATATTGGATTTATTGATAAGCATATAATTAGAAATCTGGTTGAGAAAGGGTCGACCCTAATGCTGATTACTTATTTTAAAAGATTGTTATGGATGTCAAGCTTTGAAAATTCTTGTATGTGTGTCGATATTATATGTGTATGTTTATGTGCAAAAAGGTAACTTAATAAATTAGTTAGGTTTAAAACTTGGCTTTGTTTTTCTTGTCAAACATTTAAGTACTGAGGAAGAAATGAGATTTTAGGGTTATTGCAGTTTTAGACTCTTCTAAAATTAACACAACGCATGTAGTAAATCATTTTCTAACTTATTATTTTTATTTATGGATATTATTTAAAGGATATTTGAAATAAAAGTTAAGTAGTGAATGCATCTTATGCCTGTTGCTAAGAGTTTCATTAAGTGGAGACATTAGTTGGTGGTCTGTGAATTTGTTTGATATCAAATGAAGTTAAGGTTATGATGTTTTAGGATTATTGATGTGTGTGAATATTCATTTTGAAGTTAATAAGCAATGTATTTTGAGTTCTGATAAGCAACAGGTGACATTCTAAACTACTGAAACTTCTAATTTTTGAAGGTGTAAATTTCTAATTGAAATTCTTAAATTTTTAAAATCTAAGGTTAGTAATGTTCTAATGGCTGTTAAAATTATCAAAAAAATTTCAAAAACATAATCTAGATGTTCTTATGCTAGTAATTCAAAAAAATGTGAATTACATTATGGATTTTATTGTAGTGGAGTATATGATTTACAAAGACTGGATATAAAGTAGATGTAAACAAACAATCTATTAACTCTTAGAATAATTTCAAACCAAAAAAACTCTACAACACAACACTGGAAGAGTTAGCGGAAGAACTATCGCGTAATAATGATATTGTCATCACCCATGTGCGAAGATTCGTGAAACCATTCTGTTAAATTCTGGTTCATAAATCAGAAAATTCAGCCCTTCATAGACAGGCCTTGGCAATGTACTAAGTACTTCAGATTTTTTCATCCCACCATAGTCTGTGAAAAATCTCAAGCTTGCCACCTATGTGGTACAGTTCACGTTGGTCCATGTCAAGGGCCTGCGAAGTGCAGCAATTGCCAGGGACCACATTCTGCAACGTCTAAAACATGTCCCATGTATAGCAAAGAGCAACAAATGCTAGAGTTAAAATCCAGGAACCATCTCACGACAGGGGAAGCCAGACGTATATTCAGTCACGCCTCCAATGAAACTTACGCGACAGCAGCAAAATCAAATGCGATCCGTGATGACTTCGAATCTACTGTTGACCAAAAAATAGAGTCTATTGTCCAATCTCTCCTGGAAAAAATGGAAAAACAAACCCTTGCCTTTCAAGAAAAGATGGAACAGTCTCTTGCCTTTCATGAAAAAATGGAACAACAAACCCTTGCACTCATGAAAATGTTTGAGTGGAGACTCTTATTCAAAATTTCTTCAAAATGATGAACCAGGCTGAAACAAACACCAACGGGTCTATTCTGGTACCCCGGTTGGGTTGGGAGCGTTTCGCCTTTCGACCGCGAGACGTTAACGACTTTTTCTCGACCGAAAGAAGGGATCTGATTCTCGTACCTCGGTCGTTTCGAACATCTCGCTTTACTCTAGGAAGTGACGTATTTCTGCTGCGCGCGCAGCAAATCAAGCGATCGCCTGCGATATTTTTGTTTATGGTTTCAGATTCACAAGGTGAGGGCACGACTTGGAAAATTCAATTTGGGATGAAACTTGGCATATGTGTAGCATACCATTAGGGTGTTCACCCATTAATCTAAAAAAGGGCAATGGCCAACCAATTCGGAGGCCTCAAACTTTTTGTACAACTTTTATACCAGTAACTCTTCACAAGCAACAAGTGTTCAGATAGCTTAGATGTCAGTGCACTGGACTGCTATTCGCTAGGTCTGCAGTTCGGTCCTGGCTGCAGTTTTTTTTATTTCTTTCAAAATTATTCCAAATTAAATTAAAAAATATTTTAAATTAAAACTTTAATTTTTTTATGCAGAAAATAACTTTATTAATATGATACTTGAATTACAGATAAAATGATAATATATAAACAGTAAAATAATTATAAATACATCTGTAATGGTGATAAATTTTATCTCTAATGACTTACATCATAAAACATTTTTGTTTAGGCATTATCTTTCATAAATTTTAGAAGTTCATTCTAGATTTATTAATTAATTTCCAATTTATCTTTCATTTTGTACTAGTAACTTTATATTTCTACATTAAATTATATACAAAAACCGGAATAATAATTATCATAGAAACACTGGAAACAAAAAATATTTTGACACCTTGCACGATTGATAAATGACTATTGTTCACAAGAGCAACGGTCCTTTAGATTTGTAGGAATTCAAACTTCGCTCACATTAAAAATTATCTCTCTTTGATTAGAAAGACTGACATTGTTTTTAAGTTTTTCAAAATTATTACAAATTAAATGAAAAACTTTTAACTATTTTTAATTAAAATATTAATTTTTTATACATAAAATTACTGTTTATTCATATGATACTTGAATTATTTGTAAATTTACTTTATAAGTACTAAAATAATGATAAATATAACTTTAAAGTTAATAAATCCCTACGTCTTAACCACCCTACGTAGCACATAATATTGTCTAATATCGTAAAATTCGCAAAAGTACTATTGTACAATATTTTTCCCAATATTGAAACAGTGTAAAACGTAAGACTTTTTCAATACTGTGCAAAGTTTTTTCATAATAATGGATAATGGCATATAATACTGTATAATATTATTCCATATTAAATAATATTGTACTATACTGAATAATATTATATAATATTGCATAATATAACAATATACTGAATATTTTAAAAATACATTTTAGAAGCATGGAAAAATAGTAATCACTTAATTCCTAAGAGCTGAACTTCTAAGCAACACTTTGTTATTTTTTGAGCACCTCTACTTGCAGCGAGCTTTGAGCACGCGACCTTTCACTTACCCTACCGGCATCTTGCCACTGGACCAGCGAAACTTGCACCCGCAAGCGTAAATGATGATAGTAAAATGTATTTACAGAGTTCGGATCCCTACAAAATTTCATGCACATTCACAATTAATACTGAATAGTCTTTTTAATTAAATTATCTTTTATCGTTACAATTTCGAGTTCAAAATGAAATTTGAAGTCAAAGAGGTAGCAAATTTAGCTCTTATATCTAAATTTGCTAATTTAATAAATTAAGGCAATAAGGCTTAAAAGTATTTATAATAATATGTTTGAAAGGTTTTAAAATTAGTTTGAAATTGATTTATTCCTCTTTTTATGTATTACGAGACGCCTTTAACATTTATAATTACAGTTAACTGAAAATCAAATACAAGATTCGCAACAATAAATCATATTTTTCCGATGAGAGTAACACTCAATTTTTTTTCACAGAACAATAGGTAATCCATATGTGAGAGCTGTTTTATGGTTACCTTCCTTAACTGAATCCGGCCTGCCTTTTATATACAGTAAAACAAAATGATTCTGTAAACATTATTCAAATGAACATTTTGTAAAATATTTTTTCGGACATATGATTCAACGTTGATAAATGTAGTGTTACAGTATGATCATTCTGCCATCTGTCGACGGTAAGAATAACTTCACCTTAAAATACTGATAAACGTCGATAAATGTAAAAATTAAAATATTGTATGCATTGTACTGTATAGTATGATATAATATTCAGCATCTTAAAGAATAATTGTTCCAGTGGAGTTTTTTCAAATAAAACCTGAAATCGAGTGATATACTGAGTTAAAATGAAGATTTTTAAAAAAAACATTGTTTTTATATTATTTGTGAAAATTTAGTATCTCGGAAATACTCATACATACAATACAATACTTTGTTACGGTATTCGGTGTTCATAATATTGTATAACATTGTGCAAATATTATATAATATTTCTGTGCTACTGGGGACTCAGCCAGCTAGTCTCTGAGAGAAGAAAATAGATTGCGCTAATAGATCGTGCATCTATACGATTTACTTTAAACTGTTTTCTTGATTTAATTTTTTAAATTTTGAGTTGAGAATATGATTTGAAGCCAAAGAGAGAGAGCGATTTTCGCTAATAACTACGTTTTGCTGGTAGAATAAGTTATGAAATTAGGGTTAAAAAGTAATTACTTTTAAAATGGGACAAAATGTAAGTTATTATTTTTCAACAAACATTGATTGTTTTTTAGGTTTAATTTTGTTTATGAACGTTAAAATTTCAACATTAAGAAAAAGGCGATATATAGTTTTCTATAAAGTGCGAGTTCTATATTTAATAAAAAGATAGAGAATTTTTCATTTTTTTTATAAAAAAGTTAGTTTTTCACAAATTATCATTGAATTATTGAATTAATAAAAAGAAGGACGGTCTAAGAGATGCTGTTAAAAATCCGATGTTCTTTAAAACAGAGACAAAGATGAACTGTAAGTGTTCTGTATCATCTTTGCAGAAAACTTGATTTGCAATCGTGGTGTGAAGTTTTTCATAACAACTTCACAGCAAACTTGTTTTGAAAGTGGGTTGGTCGATTATGCTTTGTTACTTTGCAGGAAGTTTGCTGCAAAGTTGCCACATCAAGTTTGTCATGACAAGCTAATATCAAGAAAAATCAAACTTGCTCCAAGTGTACCCTATAAAGTTAAAGCTCGACTTGTGGCAAGAGGTTTTTCGCAAAACTCTGGTTATGACTATGATGATTTGTTCTCACCAGTAGCCAGATTTGACACCTTGCGCACTGTACTCAGTGTTGCTGACTCGCAAAGACTGTTCCTACATCAATTTGATGTGAAAACAGCTTTTCTCTATCGCTTTATTGACAAATAGATCTACATAAAGCAGCCAGAAGGATTTGGTTATGGTTCTGGTCGTGTTTGCATACTAGTTCGCTTTCTTTATGGTTTGAAGCAATCTCCACGCTGTTGGATCCGACGTTTTGTTCAAGCAATTCAAAAATTACAATTTCAGCAGTCACATGCTGACCCTTGTTTATTTATAAGAAAAAAAGGATTCATCTATACTGATTGTGGCCTTATATGTAGATGATGGACTCGTAGCTGGATCAAGTGCTTCATAAATAGAGGAATTAATTTGTAACCTAAAAGAAGAGTTTAAAATTACTGATGGTTCCCTTGGTTCATTCTTAGGAATGCAAATTATCCAAAGAGATGATGGTGACATTTTTATTTCCCAAGGTATGTATACTGAAAAGATACTGCAAAGATTTAGGATAGAAAATTCGAAAGCTCTCTCTCCACCTTGTGATGTGGCTAAATCACAGGAAGGAGATCCAAGCATGGTTGATGTTCCCTACAGTGAAGCAGTAGGCTGTTTACAATATCTTGCAGTGACTATCAGGCCAAATATAGCCTTTGCCGTGGTCTTCGCATCAAGAGCTTTGTGCAAACCTACAAAAGATGACTGGAAACATGTGGAAAGAATTTATATATATTTACGTGGCACAAGCAATGTTGGTCTCCTGTACAAGTCGCATGTGCAGACAGAATTTTCCGTTTCCAGTGATGCTGACCATGCTAGTGATGAAAAGACCAGACGTTCAACATCTGGTATGGTTTCGATGAATTCATGTTCAGCAATAACTTGGCGGTCTCGATTACAACATTCTGTTGCAATTTCATCATTTGAAGCAGAATATGTCGCAGCTAGCGAAGCATCTAATCAGCTTGTTTGGCTCAAGTTGCTCTTCAAGGAGTTGTTCGAATATGATGGCTCTCCTTTTCTGTATGTTGACAACTAATGTGCCATAAAACTTGCTCAGAATCCCCAGCACCAACGAATATGCAAGCACATTCCTGTGCGTTTTAACTCAATTACAGAGAAAGTTGAACGAGGTGTTTTGAAGAGTATGTTCCATCGTCAGAACAAACTGCTGATATTTTGACTAAACCTCTCACAAGTACTCTGTTTATGAACTTATGTGATAGACTTGGACTAGCCAAAAAAATTTAGACTCAAGTTAAACTATTTGACTGTTTGATATACATTGTGTTTTCATCGCTGTGTATATATTTGGCTATTTATTTATTATGTTGATGTGTTGAAATTGGCCTTGATATCGGGAAGGAGTGTTAAATTTGGGCGATATCTTGTCAATTATGGTTGTTGTTGGCAACCTTCCTCTATTTGGCGTCTGCATGTGAGCATGTGAATCGCTTCACCTCTCGTAAGTTTTGTAGCTCAGCTGATATGACTTTCGATGTTTACTTTTTTACTATTAAATGTGTAATCCAGATGTCTACATTCTAGTTTGCCTTATTTCCTTCTTAAACTGCTGCTAAAATTCAACACTACTTATAATAAAAGATAATGTATTTGTGCAGTGGCGGACTGGGTCTGAAAATAGTAGTTGCCACGAGTCAGTGAGGGCCCACACATATCTACAATCATAATATAAATTCATATATATTATTTTTTAAATTTAATTTTATATTTAATTTTGTATATTTAATTATATTAATTTAAATCTATAATATTTAATAATTATGTATTAAATTAAATTTTTTTATAATATATGTAATCTTTCCGCGTCTTTAAAATAAATCCCTTTTTACACCCTTTAATTTTCTACGTTTAAAATAGCGAAATTATGATTAAAGTTATTTGATTTTAAATTCCGGAAGTTAAATATTTCGTATTCGGTTTTAGCGACAAAGTATGAAGGAGAAATGCTGTCCATTAGTAGGGCATTTGTTGAAAGAGCCAGGAACCTTTAAAACAAACTTCTTTGGATGATTTAGCTCTATGAGCCCGAGGGAGCCCCAATGCGTCCCCGTCGACTGAGGACGGCGTCGGACGTTTCGGGGCGGTTGGGAGAATTTTAGGGGAGTAAGGAAGTTCCCGAGGCCAGCCGGGCAGATTATCTCAGCGGGGTGGAGGGTCTTCTGACAGTGAGTGATATGCGGTTTTGTCAAGTCATTCCGTCGGAGCGTAGCGAAAGAAGGAAGACTAGAACAAATTATATTTATCAGAAGCAGAAAAAATAAATCCAATTTATATTTTTTATACATTTTATTATGATCTATATAAGGAAATTGCTAACTTGCTTTATGCAAAAGATAGTGGAAATGTTCATTTTAGTAAAAAAATTAAGAAAATTCTTTTTTCCTCCTTTTTAAATTCTTTTATTGACACTGATCAATTCACACATTTTTTCAAACAGAAATCTTTCAGGTCAACTTTTTTTCTGAAAAGTAAACTTATTTACTTACTCATTTATTGTTTTTGTTTGTATTGCTACAAACAAATTTTACCAGAGAAAATAATTTAGATTCTATAAAATTGTCGATTACTGTTTTTCTCAACTTTTGATGATTTGTACATTTTACAGAAATACGGTGACTATTAATTACTGTTAAAATCAACTGCTGAAAAACATAAGTTAAAAACTGCAAACAAGACTTCTAACTAAGATTTTGAAATAAAGTTAAATTCTAGACATATTTAAATTCAATTAAAAAACAATTATTGTTTCAATGATTGTAAAATTAGAAACCGCTTGAGATGCATCTGATTTTTAAAAAACTTTCCTTTAAACTGGTGTTGTGCGAGTTCTAATTTTTTGCTAAAAGTGCTATATTGAATTTAGTACATACTAATTATGAAATTAATCAGAAGATAGTAAATTTGGCTTGTCAACTGATAATTTGCTATGCTGTCAGATATGCACAACAGAACGGAGTTCCGTTGCGGAGTACCGCGAAGACGCGAAGCGTCCGATGCACATCCACATCTAGCTAATGAATGGGCTTCTAATTAAATTAACGTTTAAAAAATTCAAATAAGAGATTTAAAATTAGATGAATTAAAAAAAGGGGAGCTAATTAAAGCAGGGGGACAAGTTGCGTAAGAAATTTTAGCGGAAAACACTGCGAAACGCTAGTGTGGTGTGGAATTTTGGTATAAGGGTGTTTTCCGTGTCCGGATCCGTATTTTCATTAAAGCTACAGTGCTGTAACTAGGAGAGACTAAAATAGAAGGCAAATAAGGTCTAAAAAGATGGAGAAAAACGAAATTTAGCAGGAAAATGGCGATGGAATTAAGTTATGAATTCTCGGAAATAAGCGCGGGTTTGCACAACGTAGCGGTTGAATGAGATCGAAACATAAAAATTTTTGAGGATTTTACGGGTCCAGATTTGCAACGACTGTGCTTACAGCCCGACGTCTTTAAATTATCGGGAAATTTTCATATGTGTAGTTCAGTATCGCTCTGGGTTTCTTACGAGAACTCGGAACAGATATGCACAAGAGTATCTCTTTGTCTCAGTAAGATTTTTCGCTCTATATGAATAAAATGATGAACATTTGAGCTATAGATAATACAAATTTTTCTCACTAGGAATGCGTTTTTTGTTTTAATTGTGTTTTAACTGCAAAACAGAAGATATATTTTTTAAGACTCCATAATTGCACGGAGATTGTCTTGGCGGTATCTTTACTTGATTACCTTCTCAGAAGTGAAAATTCGCAGGGAGGAAGGGGGAGAGAGAGGTTACGGTCTTTAACCTTTTATACTGTCGCACGGCATTTTAAAATTAGAGATTTATTTTTAAATATTAAACTATCAATATATTTCGTTACAAAAATAATAAATTTTAATAATGAAATTTTAAACATTTTCAACAACGGTATTTACAGTTTTGCTAGCCACAAACGCCACATTTAACTGTGCCTCACATATACACAAACGAGGTTAATTTGTCACAAAGCTAGTATAATACATGGCTTACCTCGTTTTACAAGACAAGTAAGAACCAAAACAACTGCCTTCTTTTCTTCATATTTAAAAATAAGCTTGTAATTTATAGATATTATTTTTCAAAATATATTTTTTTCTAATTAATCGAATTACTTGATTCTTTAATGTGCTCTAAGTGCGTTTCTTTTCATGAAATATTTGAAAAATAAAATTAATTAATTTCAATAACAATACAATGTTAA
>BGPR01032496.1:0-17475 GCA_013235015.1 Araneus ventricosus | reverse complement strand
TTTATTTAGTATATTTTGAAGGAAGAAACCACTGTTATTATGATTTAACAAAGGAAAACATCACACGAAAGCTTCAGCAATGACTGAGGGCGTAATGAAAAACAACGGCTTTCAGTTTAATACTTATTATTTAATTATGCATAATTGAAGTGATATTAAATAGATAAAAAGGTTTTAGATCTATTTCAATTTTTTAGATGTTTAAGGTTGGTCATAATCATTAATGCCGGTTTGCTTACTGTCGCTTTCCTCCACTTGCAACTTTTGATATTCTTCCTCCAAGTCAACTTCTAAAATTATCTCCTCCATCCTGATATTGATTTCAGCCTCTTGTTTAGCTAAGTTTGTAATGATGCTATCTTCTGCAGAATTGGTACACCCTTGTCCTTTGTAGTGATAGCAAATCGTAGAACTTTTAATGCCAGATTTCCTACAGGTGCAAGTCAAATTACACCCTTTTGCGCACTTGCAATGATATCATAGAGAAAAGGGCTGGAGAAGCTGGTTCCTTGTGGGTGGTGACTGAGAACAATCCATGTTTGGTTTCTTTCCAACACCAATCTAATGGCCTTTTGGCAAATCCACTGCAATGTTGAACCTGCAGGTATGCACGGAGAGTGTTCACGTGCAGCTGCTGTAGTGGGAGGGAGAAATACTAAAATGAAATTATTTTTTACTAGTGATTTTTGAAAAAGTTTAAATATCAGAGAATCCCTTGTTTCTTCACTTTTCTTTCTCCCATACAGGGCTATCAAAACTTTCTTTCCTGCTTCATCTATGTCACCCGGGCATGCATTTTCATCACGGAAAATGTTCACAACTTGTTGCGGTTCAGAACTTTGATAAATTTCTTCTTCACCTGCCTGAAAAGAGCAGATATGGTATCGCAACCACTGAACGCATAAAGAAACAAAATATTGTCTCTTATTTGTGGAGCAATGTTCAGGGTTGCTGCACAATATAAATCATCTTCTGTTTTACCTCTCCCAGGCTTTAAGAAGAAAATGTTTTCGGAATTAGTAGATGCTGCTATTATAACCAAGAAGTCGATATCTTCACCAACAACCACAACACATTGTGACCTTTTCTCTATTTCCAAAGCACTTTTGATTATTAGGTAATCAGCATATTCCTCAGCTTGCTTCACAACAAAACCTTCATTTTGAAACTTAACATATTTATAAGCCTTTGCTTTCTTATAATTTGATCAAAAATTTCTCTTGGGACATAGTGGTTGACATCGATTCATCAAACATAACATAACCAGATATGTGTTTCTTTGTTCGTCTGATACGTTTTACCGATTTTGTACTTTTCACTGCATCTTCAGGGTAATCATCAAAAACTATTGTGGCCTCTTCATTGAAGTGCTTTTTGGCGTAATCAACATATTTCTTCAGGATGAAGGGAAATTATTCCTTTGCCTGCCACAACACACAGTGTAACAGAAATCCACCATTAACCACATAACATGCTGAAGTGAAATGCACATCAGTCTCAGTAGAAAATAAATTATAAAATACTGACTTGCGGGTCTTGCGCAGTCATCCTTCATCAAAGAGTGAAAATGGGAAATGAGCCAGCTCAAATTCAAAATAACTGCATCAGACTTTTTAGGAGAGAGATTCTTCTGAATATTGTGTCTGGATTCACAGGAATTAATTCATCATGAACTTTCATCTTGGAAGTGAAACCACAAATAGGCATTACTCGGTTTTTCCGTTTAAATATAACAACGGCAAAATTATTACCAACAGTTTTTGATAAACAATATACTCCGATTTCATAAGTTTTGTGTCAATTTATACTTCCATCTGCCACAATACCACTTGCTATAGATGTGAAGTGTTCACAAAAAAAATCCTTTCATTGATTTCCGAAGGATCCTGATGTTCGGAAACTTTGGATTTATAGATGCAAAAGAAAATATCTGTTTAATCTCTCTCTTAAGATCTTAAAGATGTCTTAAACATTCCATATTTCGATTCCTTCGTGTGTGACTCTTTAACAATGTTTCTACAGAATGTCAGGCTTAGAAAAAGTTTTTCTGTTGCTAAAAAGAGCTCTGAAACATGATATTTATTCCGTTACGTATCATTGGGACTAAGCGGTGTGCTTTCAAAGCGACATCATCAACGGATCCTCTCTCGGTGTTTGTATTTTAACTATCGATGGATGATGAACACGTGTTTCCTATATGCCCAGATGGGTAAATATTCACTAATCAGCCACAACATTAACAATGTCCTTTGTATAATGCAACTTGCTTACTTGAAAGAGAACTGGGAACTTTTATTCCTTCATAGTCTTTCTTTAAAGTTGGTTGTATATTACTCTTCTCCGTTCGTGGATTTATTCGTTCTATCCGATTCCATTTCGTTTATGGTACTTTTTTTTTATTGAAATCATTTTCTTTTTATTTCAAGCGCAGTTTATGATTTTTGAAGATCTCTTTTGCAAAATAACCGGTAATTTATTTAAAATGCCGTGCAATATCTGAATGCAGAAGAATCTTTGAGTTATTTTGAAGAACTTCCCTTGGATGAGAAATCTGTTGCTTCTAATTAATAAGCACGCTTTCAACCATTGCTGAAGCTTTCGTGTGATGTTTTCCTTTGTTAAATCATAATAACAGTGGTTTTTTCCTTCAAAATATACTAAATAAAGCCTTGAAATAATTATAAAAGTATCATGATCAAATTTAAAATGTATATATAATAATTGGGGGTAGGGTGAACCTATAAATTGATCCGAACTCACTTCAAGCGCTTGATTAGCGATTTAGGCAGTACCTTGAAGCGCAGTTGCGAGCTTAATTTTGGTTGAATATAGTAAGTGTTGGTACTCATTTTATTTAGAATTTTAAGCTCTACAACTGTTGTATTACAATGTTTTTGATAGCATGAGTTGTGTTTGAGATATTACTCGATTATTGAAAAAAGTCCTATTTTCTGACTACAATTCTACACGCAGCGGCTAACGCTCACCTCGCCGGAGGGGGAAAACTTAGTATGTTCATTCCAGACCTTAACTGAAGGGATTAAAACAATTTCCAGCTTTCCCCTAATTAATTCCGAATTCAACTACCTAACCACTGGGCTAACTGCATAGAACATAATGTTAATCTCTCCTCAACGATATTCTGTACAGCAACAAACCCTTGTACAACAATGTTTTTTTAAAAATCTCAACACCATTTTCTTCCTCTGTAACATATTTCATGGAGGATAAGCAAACTGATAATGACGAAAATTCCAAAAATGGTGATGTTTCAGATGCTGAAGAATGTGTTTTGAGCCTTCAAAAGTCTTTAACTGAGCTTGAAGAAAAAAAGTGGAAAAATGTCTAGAATTAACATGGAGGGATCTTCAACAGTGGATGATGATATGTTTTTTGCAGGAGTTTGTCCAAAATCATAGACGAAATGAAAAATGATGATAAAGAGGACAATAATGATACAGATCCATCGCAATCATTATCGACATCCCAGGAATCTCTTCAATCAGTTCAGTCCCTACGGGCATTTTTTTTAAACCTATCATCCACAGATGATGATCAGTTTCGTGCATTAGACTCTATGCAAACCTTGTTGGTTGACTTAACAGTTTAAAAAATGAATATGCAAACGAAAATATTAGATTTTTTCAATAAATTTCTCAAGTATATGTATATAGTTGCATTTTCAATTTTTTTGTATGCTTTAACAATCATTAACACACTGGTGATGCTTTTTTTTTTGCAAAATGTATATTGTTGTATTGTGTGCACATTAAAACAGCCAAAACTTAAGTTTTTTATATCGTAATTATATCACCCCTCGATACAATGATACATCTCTCTATAACAATATCTTTATTTGGTCCCCAAAGTATTGTTGTAAAGAGGCATTACTGTATACAGTTTCTTGTAGCATGGATGGACCTCCTGATTTTCAACATTTGATTTCATTTTGTAATGATTTGCAATAGGATAATATTATGAATTTAAAAATAGTTTAAAAGAAGTAGCATTTTAACATGCACTAGCCATTAGCTTATAGGCAAGAAATCCCAAACACCCTCTTAAAATAGGGATTTTGATGATGAAACAGGAAAGTGTCTTCTCAAGTCACTGGAAAAAAAGTCTGAGATCTCCTTCAGTTTCGATAAAGTTACTGCTATTATTCTTCCCCATTAGTAATCAATCTACCCATTACACATGGAGTGAGTAAATGGAGTAGGAAGGAAAATAATCTACCATATGTTTAGAAGAGAGACATTAGTTCAGTGAGATAGTGATGAAATTTAAAATTGTTTAGTGGTACAGCAGTTGTACCAGCCCATAAGAAAAGGAAATAATTTTGCTGCTATATCATCTGTACAGCTGGTAAAGAATAGGTGAAAGTTGAGATCAACAAATATTTTATTTGGAACAAATCAATTAACACTCTTTCAGCCAATATATTCATGATCTAAAATAATTTTTTGATTTCATATCATATTTTTAGAGAGCATATTCCAAATTCATACAGGAAATATTTTTGTAAAACAGAAGATTCTTTTCAGATGCAAATAAGTTCAGTCATATAGCAAATGAACCACACATTCATGCAACAAAGGATCCACAAGCATAAAAAGCATTTCTAAGAATAAAAAACATACGTGTGAGTGGTGGTCAATACAATGTTAATCCTTCCTGATAATGGGCGAAGATGTTCAGGAAGGGAAAACCATGTTTTACGTCCCATGATGATGGCATTTTGCTTGCCTAAAAGGAAAATTAATTGTTAGTATCGATAACAAGAAAAATCATCAAAATTTTATTTAAAAAAAAAGCCAATAAGAAAATTTTGCATCTTATTAATTTACACACTAAACAAACTGCATCAATTTAAAATAGAGCTGATAGTTAAGTTAGATTTATTTCCTGGTTTAAAGCTATACAAAGATTATTTTGGAATGGACTTCATAACTGTGATAGATAAAGAGAATAACACCTGAGGCACTAACTCATCTATAATATTCCATATCAGGAGGACAATGTTTCTGTGAAAGGGGACTTCCCTGAATTGTCCAAAAGCTGCATTGCATTTTTCTAAGCTTTTTCAATTTCCTTACTTTGCAATGTTTCTAGTAAATGGCTCTAGCAGTCTAATTAATGATGCTGGATAGCAAAACAAGTGTAAACCAGTTTTTAGGTTATTTTTTACCCTCCAATTAAAAATTATCAAAAATTAATAAAATCAATACTTTTAACTGTTTTGACTGCTATATTACAGTGTTCACACACATTTCCTTAAAAGAAAATCAAGGACTATCAAGGACTTTTAAGGACTTAAAAAAAACAAAAAATAAGGACCTCTAAATTGAATAAACTTAACGAATTGTCGTACGCATTTTTAAATAAAATGTCTCATTTTTGCGAATCCAACCTATTAGAGGATAAAGTATAATATAAAACATAGAAGATACATTACAAATTTAACACAACAAAAACTCTTAAAAATATGAGTTAATAAATTGATGAAAAACTCCCATGAAACTGGTAATCAAATTAAATACCTTTTAATTCCAAACTTTTTTCATTCAATTTTACATCCAAGGTATTTATTTTAATTTCTTTTCAGTAATTGTTTTTTTTTTAGTTCATGCGATTGAATAAATAAATTTATGTCCTTTGACTTTTCAGCCTCATTAGCTAAATCATTTGCTTCCCCCATTTGTTTGGTGTATTTGATTTGGAACATTTTCTTTTGTTTTAAAAAATCTATTTCCTCCTAGACCTTTTCGTTTCAGTTGTTTTGTTTCAGTCTTTTCTTTGGATCTTTCACTTTCTAAATACTGCATGTATTTTGGTGGCAAAAAGTAAGGACTTTCAAGGACTTTTTAAAAATGGGGCATAAAAATAAGGATTTATAAGGACTTTTAAGGACACGTACGAACCCTGTATTATTAAATAAATTTGAATACAAAATTGCTTATAAAAAATGTGCTTATTTTTGCACACAATATAGTAGAAAAAGAAACTGTTAAGTGGTTAAAGAGTACAAAGTGTATGTACATAGTAGACCACTGGTGAAATAGAATCTCATACTTGCAAATCTCTAATCCAGAAGCCAAGACTCTACCACAAGGCTACTGCCCCTCAAACAAAGCTACGTGGGACATCCCAAATTGAAGTTTACAAGACATTTATATTCTGCAACTTTGATAGTACGTAACTATAGCAAAATATTTATACGGTTTCAAGTAGTAATGTCAAATCAGTTAGCAATATTGTGCACAACCATTTGTTGACAAGTACCATTTAGAGATGGAGGGTTGACTAGAGCAATGGCCCAAGTAGGAAGCATAAGCTGTAATTTGATTTCTCAATGCAAAGAAAATACCATCTGTGGAGATTCATCGTCAGTTGTGGAAGTCTATAGAGAAAGTGTGAAGAATCAGCAGAGTGTGGTAAAATAGTACACCGAATTTTGAACCGGGAGTGACTGTGTGCAGAGTGGAAGACCTAGAACTGTTGCAACAGCACACAACAAAACACACATTGAGCATACAATCCTGGGGAACCGGAGTATCATCACTCGGTGATTACCAGCTCTTACCCAATGGGTGGGTCGAAAAAAATAAATATTTTTTTTGGAACGCTTTAGTGTGGAAAAGTTGCCTATTGCAATCAGAAGAAAAACGGCATAAAAAAAAATTTAACTCGGTTAACATCTTCCGTTCGCGCATCATACTGCTTTAATGAAATAAAATTGTTGATGTATCTTTAAATAGTGATTTTTAAATGAATATTTAAAGAAAGAATATATAGAACATAAAAAATATTTCACTGAATTGATGTAACTAGAGTACTTTCCATATCTTCATTTTTGAGAAAACAAGCAAATTAGATTTAAATAAATCTCTAATGAGCAGCAATAAAATGCAAAGTATGAGATGCTCCTTTTTTATAAAATAAAATAAATATTGTGAAAAGATCATGTTCACAAAGAAAAAACATTGTAAAATGCAGTGAGTTTTATTTTAATATTGGAGAAATCTAAATAGTGTTGCGGATAACAAAGTTTTTATATTGCAATAATGTTCAAATGTAAGATAATTAAGTAATACGTATAAATGTTCCGAAAGAAATACAAACATCTCCTATTGCAATTTAAACTATGATCTATACTTAGAAACGGCAATGTTTGTGTGTGGGTGTGCACGCGATGTCCAGATAAATCCATCGAACTTAGTCATGAAATTTGGCACACAGATAGTCCTGATAGTGACAAAATGCACCTCGAAGCCTGAATTTAAAAATTTAATCTAGAATTTTTTATTTAATGTTTTGTGTTGTTTTGGGTGAAATAGATTAGGAGTAGCGAAAGCTTCAAAACTTGTGTTTGTTATGAAAGAAATGAACAGCCGAGTGTAAAATTCTCCAATATTCTAACATACAATAATATATCTATACTCAAGAAATGTAATTTTTATTACATTGTTCCTTTTTTCCTTAATAAAATAGTCTTATATTTCAAAAGTATATTATTCTTTATATTTAGTTCACAAATATATTTTTTAAATAGTTGTTACATGTTTGAATTAAATTTTTTTTAATTTATGATTTTTTTAAAAAAGAAAGCACAGCTTAATGACTGGTATGTTATTATATAATTCTAGGACTGTGGTGCTCATTGTCTAAAATACAAATGTTAAATACATATATATATATATATATATATATATACACACAGTTTTTTAACAAATCATTAAAATAAAAAAAATCCAATTTAAATTTTAAAAAATCGACAACCCTGGAAGCAACATTTTCATGTGAGCAGCAAAGTGAATAAACACAACTGCAGAATTTGGGGCTCAGAAAATCCCCATTCAGTATAGGAAGTGGAAAAAAACAGTCCAAAAATCAATGTATGGTGTGCTCTTTCACATGATACACAGTCATATGACCATTTTTCTTTGTGGAGACTTCTGAGACAGCAAACATTTACCTGGACATGCTGCAAATTTAAGCAATATCCCAAATGCAGCATTTACAACCCGCCGTTATCTTCTAACAAGCAGGGGCACAGATGTTTCGGATACAACTTCCTCAAACCGATGGATAGGCAACAGTGGCCCAATTGCTTGGCCACCAAGATCTCCAGACGCCAGTCCACTGGATTTTTTTCTTTTGGGGTTACATTAAAGACAAAGTCAACTCAAGGTAGGCTTGTGTTGATACACGTTTTTGCCGTATCAGATACGTGTGGATACTGATACTCGTTTGTACCCGATACATTTACTTGATACTTTTGTATCTGATACAGCCAGTAACCGATCCAATCCCCTTTGAAACGGAACTTCGCCAATCGGGTACCGATACATTTACTCGATGCTTTTGTATCTGATACAGAAGTATTTCTGATGATGCCCAGATGGCTTCTGTTTTGACAGCTATTAGACGGATGGGGGGAAAGAGGGAGGAAAGGATTTATTAATAAAGCTGTTTCGCTCAAAAGCTCGCTCCGAGCCGCGTGCTTTTATTTTATTCGATCAATGTAATTTCTTTATTTCAGATGTTAGCAACGATTAGTGTTAGAGATGGCGGTTATTTCAAAACACCCATTTTTAGTTATTTCAATTCCTAATTAACCTGGACCAATGTTTAGGGTTGAGATTTTTTTAAAGCTCTTTCGGTGATCTCTACTAAAGGGGATAACGAAGCTTCCTGTAATATACACGCCTCCCAAAATTTCCTTAGTGGTCTCATCGAAGGGATTTAAATATCCGATATTTCAGACACCTATTAAATGACTGCACCAGGAATAATTCTTTGTGCATTTTTAATGGTGGAATAGGCTGGGACTTCAGCAATTTAATGAAAATGACATTTATACTCAAATAACCTGTGGTAGGTTCCAGAACTCGGGACGTTATAGGTCAATCAACTCAAATAAACTTCAGCGTGTAGGAGGTGTGTATTATTTGCACCAATTGAACTAAAAGTATTACATTTCAACGATCACCATAAAAACGAAACCTTGTGTATGACCTTTACTATTTAATACAGTGTTGCTAATATATTATTTAACTACATTAAATAAATTTATTTTAATTGTAAAAATACTAATTCAGATTTTTTTTAAAAACCACCGCCCACTGATTAGTAGTGACCTGAATTCTTTAATTTACCCCATCACCAAAACTAATTTGGCCGTTTTTTTAATCCGGGTTTTGAGGGTTTAAAAAAATCGGTTTATAAACAGGACAAAAATTACCGAAAAACTCGCTAATCGCAGAAAAAATAAAGCGATTTGCGGTTTTAACCGGTAGGTTTTTCCCATCCCTAATCAACCCCTCCTAATTACAATATTTCGAAGGGGTTGCTCTAGTTTTTGTGTTTTAGTGTATTTTTTGGGAGGGGTTAAAAAGTAGAAACAAGAAAGAAATCCGTTCTGGGAAACTTTTTCACTTTAAACGTTCGTCTTACAGTGTGTAGTATTTGCCTTGATAATTTTATTTACAAGTCATAATAGTTTAGTTAAATTAACGTTCCGTTTTGAAGCAACACGAGGTCTATATTGGTACGGACATCGTAATTTTGAACCTCAGTCAGATGACGAGGACGACACCTGAGCTGGCATCCCTTCTTCAGACTTCGGGATGACGTTTGGCCCCTAGTGTGATTTTACGTGCAAAAGGCTCAATACACGACGGATCTTCGGTGGAATCGGGTTTCGAACCTGGAACCCTCCGGCCCTTAAGTCGAGACCTTACCAACTAGGCCATCGCGGCCTTTGCACAAGCGATCAGAAACCAACTTAAAAAAATAATATTTGCAAAGAAAGCATCTAACTGTTTTACAATGCCCACCTGGACATCTGTTCATATGCCATACGCCCTATGGCTAATGAGTTTCCATCTGTTGCAAATTGCAATGACGACGATCCTCTGATAAAGTAATACATATATATATCAATGTCATGAAAATCAATCAATGTTGAAATTAAATGGAAAGACTGTTATATATATAAATATATAATTTTTTTAAACATTAAATATTTATTTTTTTCTCTCTCTACTTTTTCGTAGTTGTACCCATATGTTCTCAAAGTTATTGTTTTGTTAATAAACCTACTTTCTTAATATAAAAGAAATTTCGTGTTTTTTATTTCAAATTGGGCGAATTAAAACTCTATATACTAATAGATATTAGCTTTAAAGACTAGCATTTCTATATGTACCCAAATTGCTTGTTATCTATAGCTTTGGTGGTTAATTTTGTGCTTTATTTTTTAAAACGTTATTAAAAAAAAGGACTTTCATAAAGCATAAAATTATGATAACAAGAGTGTAACTTTCATCACTTTTATTTTTAAGTATTTCATCGTATATTTAAATTTAAAGAATATAAAAATTTTTTCTTTAAGTAGATTTTTTTTAAATCGTTATATTCTGAAAATATTCATGTTTAAAGTTTAATTTTTATGTTCAATTCATTTTGCTAACAATAATTCTGTTTGAGTTACTTATTTGCTTGAAATAAAAAAAAAATGTTCAAAGCAAAATAGATTTGTTTATTCGTAGAAAGTCCCATCAATCTGGTATACTTTAAAAACATTGCAAGGAAAGGCAAAAATCTAAAGCAAGCCTAATAGCGTCGTCGCCAAGGCAGAAATAATAGATCTGGGTGACACTGCTTAGAAATCCTCGCCTTTCAATCCACTCAGTCTATAACAACAAATATTTTCCTTTCCTCTCCCCCACCCACCCGTCTAGCACCTCAAAACCAAGGCCATCTGCACGCATCATCATTAGCTCTACCGAAAACGCGAAGCATTCACAACGAGGAACAGATTCAAGCTCATATTTTTTTATCAAGTTCATACAGTATCACTGGACCGAAAACGAACAAGGTCGTTATCAATCGAGTACGAGAAGTGATACCGAGTACCTGGTACTTTTGGCCTGTATCATTTTGGCGTACCTGATACTTTCGCGTACCTGATACAAAATATCAAGTTGATACAGTATCACCCAACCCTAACTCAAGGGAGATCTGTGATGTTGAAGACCTTCATGCCGCAATAACCGCTGCTATTGCTACTGTGACTACGAATATGCTACAGTGGACATGTTTGGAATTGGACTACTGGCTAGATATCCTCAGAGCTACTAAGGAAGTCCACGTGGAAGTGCACTGATTTTTTAATAAAAACTTTGCGAGCACTGTTATCTAATTTTACATTTTTCGGTAAGCATTTACTCTACGGTGTCCACTTGCTTCTCGATAATTTTTCTTCGTGCAATTTCATTTGCTATCACCAAATACTGTTTTGGATGCGCAGTGCGCTTTTCACTGCTCTACTGAGCATTCTTCATTTGAAAAGGAGAGATGGAGCATACAATGCCTTGGCATCTCAAGTGTGTACAGGGCAATCTTTTTTAACTTAAAAAAACATTAGTGGCTTCGCTTTCTACAAAGCGGGACACTAGTAGCTTTGCTTATTCATTGAGAAGCGAAAACACAGAATAGCATACACAGTTCTGAACCTAAAGTGAATGAAAATGTTCAAAAACAAGAAAAGTGTAGTTAAAACTTCACATACCTATTTTAATTGCCCAACTGCTGTTCACACTTAGGACACTGTATCCGCTTGCTATCAATCCCTGATCCACACACCACTGGGAAAACAACTTTGACTTCCGCTGTCTGAAGCTGATGGTAGGTCAAAAGGGAACCAATGCCATAATCAACAACAGCTGTAAGAAGCGCACGCAACAAAATGATAAAATCAGACAAAAATCAAACCAACAAAACAAATTCGATTGAATCAACCAATCACATGAAACAGATCAACGGAACAAACCAATCAAAATGAATCGTAATATTGCGCCATGCGCAAAACACCAATGAAAAGATCAATTTCTGTGCATGCGCACATCTCACTCATTAAAATCATCATTGTGCAACCAAAACAAATGTTCTCTCATCTCCATTCTTGGCGGCAAAGAGTTGGCGATCCTCACAGGAACGAAGTAAGTGGGCACCGTAGAGTAAATTTCAACCCATTTTTCTTATGCTTTTTAACTTTCTGTTAAGTATAGCAACCTCTCCAAATTAGGGATATTTGATTCGGACACCCTGTACATTTGTCATGCTTGGGAAAGCATATGCCCAAAATTGAATTGGTGGGTACCAGCTGGTAAATAACCATTTCCAAGAAATTTGTAACACAGCTCAGACAGGCACACCAAGTTGCACGAAAAAAGTGAGAACAAAAACAGAATGACTCATCATATGGAGATATATGAAACTGAAAAAAGCAATATAAATAGCACAATACTTTTCACAAAGTAAGCACAAACAATTCTGAAGAAGGTAAAGGTAAAGCATCAATTTCCTTGTCCTTTTTATTACTATTTCTTTTTGCCTACTAGTTTATTTGACCTTTTTCTTTATGAAAAAAAAGATGGCATCTTGTTTATGATCAAACAGGAGAAAATGTCATGAGTAGTTTTGAGCTTAAGTTAATATTTTATTAATGACAGAGCATCAAAAAGCATTTATAGCAACCACTCCACTTAAAGAGGCTGGTATTTTAGATAAACATCCAAAGTTATAGAAATAAATATATAAAACTAGATGTTTTCAAAGTATTCGCAAGCAAAAACAATTTTAAAAGATTCAAATTTGAGTCTTAAAAATTTATAGATCAAAGTATTACATTGGAAACTGAAATGGTGTGCCAGAAATTTGATACATAAAAAAAAAGAAAGTCTGTTACTTACATATAGCTTACTTTTATATTAAACTAGCCACCACTCCATTAATATTGATTGTGATATTAAATATCCTATGTGTAGCTTAATCTTCATGGTTTTCCCAGCAAAGTACTTCTAATGTTTATAGACATTTAATTCATACTGTTCTTTAATTCTATAAGTTATCTAGTTGTGTCCATTCCCCTCCTCAAGTGCCATTATTGATGAATGAAAGCATAAACTCCACGTCTTTTAATATTTAACTGCATGTAGTCTTAGGGATATGATGTAATTTCATGCTCTCTTTCTTCTTGTAAGATGCTCGATGGAATCAAACTA
Organism: Araneus ventricosus; assembly: GCA_013235015.1. Lineage (NCBI taxonomy): Eukaryota > Metazoa > Arthropoda > Arachnida > Araneae > Araneidae > Araneus > Araneus ventricosus. The sequence goes on along the minus strand of BGPR01032496.1, from coordinate 4,405 downwards.
AATTGTTACAGCTCATTTGGCAGGTATTGACAAATAAGTTGTTTATGTCAATAAAAAATTTCATTTTATAACATTATGCTTGTGTTTCTAAAAACTAAACTCGATAAATGCATTTAATTTTATACATTAAGAAAGTTACCTGGACTAGCTGTTATTGTTTTTTCTTTAAAGAAAGCCATTTCTTTCCTAAAAATTAGAAAATATAATTTCAACAAAAAATATTCAATAAATGTGTCACAAAATTTACTTCTCAACTAATATCAATTTGACAAAAATAAAAATATTACAAACAAATGCATAGTCATGCAGATACATTATAATAATAAGACTGATGTAACATCAGATATATGTAATTCAAGATTAAAAACATGAAATCTCATATCTACTTTTCAGAATAAACTACCATTGCCTGAATTAGTGACACATTTTAACAATTTAAATAAACCATTTACTTAAATTACTTATCTTTCATGTTGCATTACTTAAAAATGCCACCTCCAATCAACAGACACAATTATAAAAATATAAATAAAAATTTCTGCTCATATTAGTATAGCTATATTTATACTCGTTTCAATATACTCACAGAACAGAAAAAAAGTTTAAATGCTACTATTTTTTATTACTATACTTTTTTTAAAGTTATTGTTCTCAATAGCTACTTTAAAAATAAAAATACCTAGATGCAGTTCTTTAGTAAAGAAAATCATTAAGTAATCGTTTCAACCAGACTTTTACATGATTAAAATGTATCTATAAAAAGTAGTTTAATTTAATTTTGACAAAAAAAAATGTAAAACTGGTATTTATTTACCCAATAGGGAATGAAGTCTAATCTCCAGGACATATATGCCCATTAGGGCTGAAAGGATTAAAGGAGTTTTAGAATGCTGCATTGCTACTTTAATTGCTGTCTGCAGCTTTTTCATTTATTAGGGTGCTATTTGAAATTTCATCAACTATCAGCTCTGTTTTAACTATATATTTCAGATTTGTCATACAGTTTTTAGAAAAGTCACTTCCTGAATTACAAAGCAGCTGTATATCACTTTTCCTACATAAATAGCAGATTATTTGAAATCTTAATTTATATGCAACATTCCCAACAAGGTCCAAATACTTTTGAAAAGAAGTGAACTGTTATAAGTAAACATATAATAGAGCAGCCTGGCATATCATAAGGAGTAATTGAGATGCGACTTTTAGATTGTCTGCAGTAGAGTTGGGTTGATACCAGGTTTTGCTGTATCAGGTACAAGTTGATACTGATACGTGCTTGTACCTGATACTTTTGAATCTGATACAGCCGATAACCAAGCCCTTCCTGTAGGTACGGAACTGGGTAGGCAATCGGGTAGTGATATAAGATTTCTGCCTTGGCAATGCTAGCATGTGTCATGGGTGTTTTTTAAAACTATCTATACAGCAAATTGTCGATTATCCGGCATTCAAGTATCCGGAAAGCTCAACTAACCGGAAAAATTAGAAAATGAGTTTTTCTAAAAATTTCACATCCATGCGCCGAAATTTAGCATGCGCGCGCCATTCCATTCACGCAGACAATTTATTTCTGGAATGCAAAGTCCGCTCCGCACGGAGGGGTGTAGAAGGGGAAAAAAAGCAATATACAGTACTGTGACATATACAGACTTGTTTTATGAGTGGGGGGTTCAAAAGCAAAAGTGAGAACCAAAAAAAGAAAAGTTCCTAACCTTTCCTGAAAAACAAGACCTAAAAGCAGATGACAACCCCCAAAAGTTAAGGGGACAGAATCGGTAAAGAAAAAAAAGCTGCAGTGTTACTCATATTGAAGTCTCTTTCTTTTCCTTTTATTTCCTCGAATACCGGGTGTTGAGTCGATTACGTAATATCACATGTGGGGTTGCATATTAGGCGAATAACCCTTACATTTTTAAGATAATTAGTTTTGATATTCAATCTGGATTTGTTTATGATCACTTAAGAGTTTTATTATGCTGAGGTAGAATATTTTTCAGTTTCATCAGAATTTTATATGTTTATATTTTTACAATCTATATATTTAAAATAAAATTCAGCTACAGGTTTTTTGTTTTCAATAAAAACTTCATGTGTATAAATGAGAATGTTGTGGAAGATACAGAAGTTATTTAAGGACATTTCAAAATGAGACAAAATGGATGTTGAAATCTAAAAGGGGTCTAATCTACCACCCACCCCATTTTCGATCATATACTCAACTATCTCGGACTTTTTTAGGTATCCAGATCAGGCGTTTTCGGCTGCCTTAGTTAAGCTTCTACTGTATATATATTATTTCTATCAATATGGAATAAAATTATTTCTAATGCATTTTTTACCTTTTCTTGCAATGCTTATTAAGTATATAAAATTGATAGGATTTTCTTTGATTAAATAAACATATTTGCTTTAAGCATTGCTTTATTTAAAATAAATAAATCAAACAACAGAATTATTATTATAAAATAATAGAACATAAAATTAAATGTGAACATATGAATAGAATTTTCAGAATATGCGATTTAAAAAATATAATTAAAAAAATATTTATAGTTTAAAAATATAAATATACGATGAAATACTTAAAAACAACATGAAATTGTTGTATTAGTCTTGTTTTTAGAATTCTTTACTTTTTAAAAATGCTTTAAGAAATAATGTATCGAGTAATTAGAACTAAAGGTAAAATAACGACAATTTTGGAAGAGATGGAGATAATAGTTTAATAACCTTAGCAGTTTAATATGAGCACTCTTAAAACAAAAATGTAAATTTCTCTTGAATTAAGAAAAGAGGGAAGAAGGTATATAAAAAAGTATAACATGAGAACACACAAGGTATGCAACACAAAGAGGTTAAGAGATAAAATAATTTAATTATAGTTTAAAAACTAATTTTTTGCTTTTGTTGAAGATAATCTTTTTTGTTTTCCAAGATGAATACCACTAAAAGATGATTCTGAAATGAGATGTCACAATCATGCAAAAATGTTCGACTAGTTTTTTTTTTTTAATACAGAAAATTGCCCCTTCCTCACCACTATTTTAATCGCTCTTTATAAGGAAGTACCTACCTACTTGAGGATCATTCTGTCGAGATGTTCTTGCATATGTATGTGAAATCACTGTCATATGTTTTCCACAAAATCAATGCATTACATGTCAATCCCACATACCACTCTCAGCTAGAATCCACCTTCCAAAGCCTTAACTATTTATTTCTCTTCCCATCATGACTTCAAAACCAGATCACATGCACTTCACCATCATTCCTTTAATGAAATGCTAATGATATTCAGACCTGGGAACTGTATCCAATCTGATATCAAGAGCCACGACTAAAATCTATTTCATATCGGAAACTTTACGTGCTCAGCCCCAGATAAGGGAATCGGATAAGAGTAGGATTACTTATCATTGATCATTCGTCGACTCGAGCGATGCGAGTGCCTGATACTTTTCTTGATCTGTATCATTTAAGGAGGACTCGATACAATTTCTTCTAGCGCAGGTCAAAGTTATCAAGTTGCAGTATCATAACCTTAGTCTCAAAAATATTAAGATTAAGACAAAATCTATCTATGACAGCTAAACAGGATCAAACAAACAGGGAGAAGAGGAAGACCATTGGGCGAGTAATCCGACTCATGGCACAAATCACTGTCTTCACAACTTCAAGACAAAACTTCATGTTGTATTCAGAGAGTAAATTCCCCAATATCTAGACAGGCAAAAGAAAAAAAATATTATCATTACACTGGTACTCACTCCTAGTCACTGCAAACCTATGCTAATTATCTATTTTTTTGAAAAAATATAGATTGCTACTTCAGCATTATATCTTCACCTAGTAAATTGAGCATATTCCAAAGACATCCATTGAAAGTAAAACCAACTGTCATTATCTCTACAAACAAATGTGATTGATCATGCAAATGAAGCAAGAGTTATGTTATGCCGATAGTCGTGAATGATACCATTCATAAAAGCAAGAGATCTTTAAAGGACGCAAGAATCTGCAAATCAATGACTCATTTTAAGCATTGTTAATCTGATATATGTAGTGAATAAAATTCAAAATTAACGAAATTCACAATGGCATTTTTGCTGTAGCTACTCATAAGATGAAGAGATTTTCTTTTTTAGAATAAAATAAATACTAACTTTTTCTTATATTTTCTTTAGAAGTGCCCAATTCTAATCTTAATGTTACAACTTCAACAAGAATTTTGAGTTAGTTTATTATTATAATTTTTAAAACTTTTTATGCATTTATTAAATATTTTTGCTTACATCAAGTATTTGTATTCATTAACTTGTGAGCCATAATGGAAATTCTGTGAGAAATATACTGATGTTTTCTAAGAATTGATGGTATATTGAGATTTATAATAAGCAATGCATGA